>JAYGXS010002459.1:0-10330 GCA_036362985.1 Ligula intestinalis | reverse complement strand
GACCTCACTTTCTCCTCCACCGCATAGTGACCGCCTAGCTTTCGGAACCCTGAGGTGGGGCCTGAAACCCAGTAGGAGCGCGAACGCAGTCACCAACAGTGAATCAGAACTGAGAGGAAAATGCCAGCGCCTACCACGCCGCAAGGGCCGTGGTTGGCTGAGGACTGGCGTTGCATGTGCATACAGCGAACCGAAATTCCCAAGGATTTTCATGGACAATACGAATATCACGAATCTCAATACTGCTACGGCGTCCCCGGGAAGCGACGCGGTCCGCGGTCGCCTGGTACCCGGAATGTCAAATATGCAAGCCAGTACCCTAAATTCGCGACACCCTTTGAACATCGGTTGCTGGAATGTGCGGACATAGTTTGATCCCGGCCGTCAAGCACTTCTAGCACGCGCATTATGGGACTATAAAGTAGACGGTGCCTTTCTGTCAGAGGTTCGTCTCCCAGACTCTGGAACGAGAGAAATGAAAGTCCCACAAGAGGATGCTGAGTACGTGCTCCTCCACAGCGGACCACAAACGAACACAGGACTGCATAAAGTGGCAATAACCATGACAACGAAGGTGCATAACACTCTCTTAGCGTTTGAGCCTATCTCAGAGCGGATTGCCACAGCCCGCTTCAACGGCACCATTGCAAATATGTCTGTGGTTGCCATTTATGCCGCAACATCGCAAGCGGATGAAGCAGTTAAGACGGAGTTTTATGAACGCTTTTAAGCTACAATGGCCAGGATACCCCCTAGAGACTTGGTCTTCGTCACCGGAGACTGGAATGCCAGGACTGGCACGTGCGATGAAATCTCGAGACACGTCATCGTAAAATACGGACTGGGCCAACGTTACAACAACGGAGAACGATTGGTAACATTTGCTGATGACAACCATCTCGTCGTTACAAACACTCTTTTTCAACACCTCATCGGCGGTTGCTAACATGGTATTCAAACAATGGTCGAAAGGCAAACCAGATAGACTACATCTTAGTACGCTCAAAGTGGACCACCTCAGTATCCGACAGCCGATCGTTTCGAGGTGCGGAAGTTGGATCGGATCACATCCTTGTCCGTGCCCGCTTTAAGCTCCGTTTGCCGAATCGAAGAAAGAAACTGCCCCCAAAACGTGCCAACGTTATAGCACTATCACACACAGAAACCCGTGTAGCGTTCAACGAAAGTCTCACTGTACAGATCCGTGATCAATCTAATGTTCGCACTGAAACTCCAGATGACGTCGATACTGAAACTTCGCCCGATACTCAGTGGCCACAATTGAGGGACGCGCTACAAAAAGCGATGAATTTGAGCTTGCAACAACAGGTAGTACCGAGGAAGGACTGGATCTCCACAATCACCCTCCATCTATCGGCAAAAGCTAGAATCGCTCGGTTGTCAAACTCAGAGAACTACCGTTCATTGAGACGCCAAACTACGCGATCAGCGAGATGCGACCGTCAGAACCACTGGACCGAGTTAGCTGGCTCCATGGTATAAGCTTCAAAATCTGGTAAATTCCACCAGTTCTATTAACTTTTGCGTAAAGCCACTGGCAAATATAAACCGCCTTGCACTCCCGTTCGAGATAACTCGGGTCAAGTGATAACTGATATGGCTGGCAAAATCGATCAATGGCGAAAGCACTTTCGCGAGCTACTGGATCCGCCTATGCGTTCACCTGCGAACCTACAGCTATCAACTGAAATTCCATACGGTAGTGACTGCGAGCCACCTACGAGATTTGAAGTGGAATCGGTATTACAACGATTAAAAGTTGGGAAGGCAGCGGGTGAAGATGGTATCCCGTCAGAAGCCTACAAAACTAATTGTCCTGCTTTGACGGAATCACTACATCGACTGTACTCGACTTGATGGACTTCCGAAGTTATCCCGACTGACTGGTCACTGTCCATTATTTTACCGATACAGAAGCGCGATGACAGGACACTATGCTCAAACTATCGCGGCATCAGACTCATAGATATAGCCGCCAAAGTGTTTGCGACCATCCTTCTCCGTAGATTTTCGACTGAGCGCAATCTTCGTACTCGTCCTAACCAAGGACGATTTCGTCCAGGTAGAGGATTTATTGACCAGATCTTTATTCTACGCCGCATACTAGAGCACAGAAATGAAAACCAACAGATCACCACCGCCTGTTTTATCGACTTCGAAACTGCCTTTGATTCTATCGACAGAGACGCTTTATGGCAAGTTTTGCTTGCTGACGGTCTCCCACCAAAGTTGCTCAATCTAATCAAAGCTTACTATGGCACGACATCGGCCCGAGTAAGAACCCTTGGTAAAGAGTCAAATTCTTTCCCTCTGACTTGTGGAGTTCGACAAGGGTGCCCCCTTTCTCCAGTTCTCTTCAAATTCTTGATCGACTAGGTAATGCATCAGTCAATTCTACCTGAGAGTGGATGTGAATCAGCTCTGAATTCAGAGTACCTGACCTGAAATATGCCGATGACATTGTCGTACTCGGTTAAACTCCTCAATCACTACAGCCAACGCTAGACCGAATCACTGGCTTCCCTGCAACTGTTGGTCTGACAATTAATGTTCGCAAGACGAAGCTCCTGACTACGTATCTGGGCGCAGCACAATCACTGTTTATCAGCGGTCAACCCATTGAAAAATTTAGCTGCTTCCGCTATTTGGGCTCGAATATGCTAGCCAATGGACAGGCCAAAGAAAAAAACAAGAACCGAATCGCGCAGGCTAGAATTGAATTTAGACTGCTAGCCAGACCACTCTGGTCTCGCTCAGACATCAGTTTATGTACTAAGCTGCTGATATACAAAGCATCAATCAGACCGGTGTTAGTATATGCCTGCGAAACATGGCTAGTGAGAAAGGCAGACATCCTGTCGCTCGAAGTCTTTGACCATTGGTGTCTTCGACGCCTCTTAAGAGTCTTCTGGCATGATCGAATCTCCAATGTTGAGCTATACCACAGATTTTTCAAACTACCAAGTCTAGCATCGTACATCCAGCGTCGCCGATTGCAATGGTTTGGTCATGTCCTGCGCAAACCATCGACGGACCTCTGCAGATTGGTCGTGAACCCTTCTCGTAGTGCAAACTGGAGATACCGACAAGGCGGTCAACTGAAGACATGGCTCAGCACCGTTAAGTTGGATGTTGAAGGGATTGGCCTCGTAACCGTTTATGGCTTGCGACATTGGAACAAACAATGGGTTTACAGCTGTGAAGAGCTCGCCTCTGACCGCCGCCAATGGGCCGCCGCTATTCGTGACATCCGTGAACCCGATTCATCCAACACCAGGAGCTAATCGGATCAATACAATACAATATACAGACATTAGATCTCAGAAAGGTGAGAGCAGCTAGTTAAAAACTACCCACTGCAAACTTGGGCCATGGGTAAACATGTGCTGGCTGATCAAACGTAGTTCGTAGTACGAGTCGGTGCCTATCCAGAAAAATACGGGAGCACCTCCCGGCATGATTTACCAAAGGAGAAGTCAGGAGCATAAACAGCGGTATTCCGACACACATTGTTCTTTCCGGATCTCGTAGGGGCCCTTATGATTATTTTCTGGTCATTTATAAGATCCCACTTAATTTGTTTACGCCCCTGGATCGGCGCGTGCTAGGAAGAGCAGAACCAACAGCTATCAGGTTGAGAAAACCTGTCTTGTTGCAAAAATAATCTCCTGCAGGTTCCGTACTCGCCGAAGCGCTCTTCCTAGTAAACGAAAAGGTAAGTTAAGAAGGTAAACCGCAATAAAAATGTTTGTGTGCGTCATTATATTAAATTTAAACAGAGTACTTTACTGCCCATAGCTAAAGAATAATAAATTAATCCAATCCAGCCAGTCCATGGAATGTGACATTACGATTTTTATAGATAAAATTTTGGTCGAAAAGTGGCAAAGCATGTTAACGCGAATAATCCCTGAAACTGTGACTAAAACACTTCAATTGAATTGTTGCATGCCATTTCTATGCATTTATTAAGAAAACATACATTTTTCAAAAAAAGGTTTCTTGGTATTTCTGGTATGGAATTACAATTAAATTCCTGTTGCTCAATGCCGATGAATACTTCCAGAGATGCAGTATTTTCAATCGAACTGCTGTACATGCAGGGTATCCCAAAAGTGTATATTCATTGTAAATAGCTGTAAACTTCGTGTTTGCTATAATTTTATTGTTTCACAAATTTAAAGTTATTTAAAAGGATCCTTTTGTGTTTTTTTTCTGTGCATGTGCTCAAACTGACGTCCATTTCGATGCAGACATTGTTCTAAATATTACTCGCCATACTGTACTTTTCCGTCTAGATCATCGTCTTCGGGAGAATGGACTTATCTTGGGATATAACTCTTCCAATGGCAATTTTGTATGCTGCGAGAAAACGCAGTAAAAAAAACAATAAAATAGATACCTGTTAAAATATTTCTGCATTTTTGAAATAACAAAATTCCGAGGAAGATGCTCGAATCATGGTTCTCAGGCCCCCAGTCCATCAACAAGCGCAACAATTTGGCGTTCCCACACGGTGTACTGAGAAATTTCCTGAGCAAGAAAATCAGTCACGTGGGAAGGACTGGGCGCAACTCTGACGACAGCGGGCCTTATTGTCGAGCAATTATACAACCTGCATCCGACGCGAACAAGAACGCTTTTGCAAATAATGAGCAATCAACGGACCAATTAAGACCTCATGTGGTGGCTACAGGAACGGACAATTATAGTACACATGTGGGTGACCGCTGTGAACTATAAATACCATGCAATCTGTGCATTTATCACCCCTTATCTGCGCATGTCTCAGACCTGTTTACGATTACCTATGACTGAGGATTCCCGACAGAATCCGAAACGTCAGGAAAATAAAGTCCTTGTTCCAGTGATCGCATCTTCTTCGGAACTGCTGCCTAGAACTCGCATATTCTCCTCTATTGGCAATAAAAAAATGATAACAAATACCAAGTTTACAATTATTCAAAATGTGTGAACATTTTTAGGACACCCTGCATATATCTTCCCGTAGCTCAGTCGAGTAAACATTTGACTGACGGCCCGAATTATACCATCGCGTATGTTAAACGAATTATTAAAATCTGCTAATACCCATTCTACTTTAGTGTGCTTAGTAGGCATGTGGTGGGTTTTAGCAAGTTTGCGTAGGAAATCCTACTTGGGAAACTATCTTACTCTTTAAGGATTGGTTAGGTCTATCTGTCGCAGATAGTCTAGGCAGACAACTTGAACCAAGTGTGATTATTACCAAGACTTCCCCTAAGGGTGCCGTAGCTCAATCTTCTAGACCGTTGGCTGTACTTGTGTGGTCCGCTTGCTGATGTTGAGTCAAATCTCACCGAGGCCACATAGGATTTCACAAGTGAGCAACCAATTCAAATCTGTCAAACAACTTGACGATTATTTTCTACTTATAAAAAATTAAAAATCAGATATTTGTATGAATGAACCTGCTGAATTATTGGGGAATCATGGAAACAGAAAACAAAATTGGCGAAAAGAATGAACCAATAGGGATAGATTACATAAGCCTTCTGGTTGTAAACTACAAACCTATCTATTAGAGGCGGTTTGCGTGGCTTAGATTGGTGTATTTTTTTGCAGCTAGAAGAAGTAACTATCTATGTGTTGGCTACTAAATTTGTATAACGAAATGCACAAAGTTTTTTTACTGTGGTCTTCATTTTTCATTTTTTAATGATTATAAGTTGCTTTCTATATATTTTATATTACGCTCATTGGTTGTTTTGTATAACAACACGAGTTTGGTGGTTATATATTAATATCAATTTTATTGTTTGTAATTTATTCTTTTTCGGTAGAAAATACAGTTTTCGTATAAATGCATACTTGAAGAAAGGGTATTTTTCGGTTTTGGAAACAGAATTCTATTTATCAGATTTTCATCGACCGTAAATTGTTCTTTCCTCATAAATATCATGCAGTAATTTATCTATTTTGTCAATAGAGTATGCAAGGTGATACGAATCCACTTAAACGCGATACAGAAGAACGTTACCTTTTCCTCACAACGTACGAAAATATGCCTTTTTGACAGACGGGATATAGTTTAGAAAACCTGATTTAAAGTGTCACGAACGGTCGGGTTCAAGATTATCCAATAACAAGAAGTATCTTTTTGAAGCAAATCTCACACCCTCATAAAGTACAGAATTCAGAGAAAACATATTCATGCCACTCCGTGACTGAGTTCAACTAATAATGACGACAAGTTTACATTTCTTTTTGCTTTCTATTTTACAACAACCATCTTTAAATCCAATTAAAATGACTGTCAAATGCAGTATTGTGGAGATTATAGACTGTTAGAACTGACGAAACAGAACACTCAAAGATACCTTCCCTTATTGTTTCACAGCATGCCTTGTATACAAAAATCAGTCTTACTCGACAGGGATGAAGTAAAGGAAGAAGTATGTTCTAAGAAGTTTAATAAGTTTAAGTACTGCACCTCATATACCCTTTGATAAATCATTTTATTCTATGGAAACGGTGGTTACAGGGGTTATGCGAGGAGGGAAATAGAATAGGTAGTGGTATATACCTTAAAATATGCAGAATAGCATCACTGACAAAGACATGGGACAGCACAATGGCCATTTTTGGCTTAGTTGCCGTCACCAGGTAGTGATATCCAACTCCAGTTTTGCTGCTAAAATTGGTACCACACTTGAGTTTTGAACTGGCGTCTCTTCGGTCGGAGGCAAATGCCTTAACCATTGAGCTTTCGAGCTCGCAGTCTTTTCAGCCATTGTAATGCCTTATGTCTTTTTCGGTAATGTCCTTCTGCCTATATCCTAGCTTTCTCAGGGTGTAGGCTCGGGTAAGATTCTAATGGCAACGTGGATGGACGAGTGTATCACAGATCAGATTATTATACGCATATCTGTTATTCCAATGTATTTAACTTGTATTATCTTTTAACATTTTGCGAAAAAAACCTCATTATAAAAATGCAGATTTCTTGAACTTCCTGAATAAATCAAAATGGTGGTTAGGAGGTCGCCTTCTTAGAGTTGCCTGAGTAAATCTTAATGTCCTGGAGTTTGATTAATATAGTGCATGGCGCGAAGCGCTGCGTATACCTTCAATTTACATGCGGAAAAACTTATTCCCAGTGGCTGCGGAGAACAAATTCAACTACATGTTTCAACTTCTACAAATTTCCTTAACTGCTAATCATATTTCCCCATACCCACACCCCCTATAACCACCATTTCCGTAGGCCGAAATGCTGGGGCAAGAAATATACGAAGTGCATTACTTAAACTAACTTTCCTCTTTTGCGTATACGGAATAGTGCATCGATTGTTTAGCATCTTACGTGGGAAGACGACTCAGTGCTGAGCTGCACCTGTACCATCCAATAAAGACTAGGGTATACAACGTATTAGATCATTGCTTGGAATCCTTAAAGGTAGAGTAAATGGTGCAGTTTCTTCAGCTTTTTGATAAAGAAGCTGCGTGCTACTAAATAAAAGAAAATAACAGGCCCTTAAACTAAAATAATTGCTGTCCCATTAGTCACACCCTAATCTTCCTTGCAAAAATAAACTGGGGCTTCCATATTCACTTCTATACTTATTAAATTCCTCCCAGTGAAGTACAATTCGTCATTTGACACCTGAGAATTGCATTTTCGCTTGGGTTTATTTGAAGCAGGCTTTAGTGAGTTGTGATCTGCGGTCCTCTTATTAGACGTCTAGAGCAAACTAGCGCTTTATACTGCCCTCACGTTTTGTGTCTGGCATGACTACTGCTTCAGTGTTCCCGCAATTGAATCGGTAAAAAACGCGCTTGTGTACAGATAGATGGACCACAGGAAATAACTTCTTCTAAGTGTTTATATGGACACCAAAAAAAGATATGTCAGGCTTCAGAATACGGCCTGGCGTTTGGACACTCAGAAATAGTGAGGAAGAGAGTAAACTACTGATAAGGACCATACCGCCACTCCCTTCGCCTGATATCATCCTCGCTAAATATATAACGTGCCAATCTTGGTCGCCCGGTCACGCCCTTCCTAGCGCGATGGGTCATGTCCGCACCGACGCGCGACCTTTGCGCTCGCACAACCGCGGCGCACAGACGCACCCGAAGCTGGTCGGACCAATAAGCGTCCTGAAGCGCTCTGGGCCAATCAGCGTCCTGAATTACTCTGCGGCCATCGGACAATTCCTGCACTGGCGAGGACTTGGGATTTCGTCCCCTGAGGGATGGGACGCTTTGCTCTCTCGGGACTAAACCCCATGCCGGACGGAGTGGCATCTTTCCCTCTTACTCTTCTGTAAACAATATATTATTCCTCCTACTATGGCCTTCCCAAGACTTATCTCTACTATCTCCTAACGCCGTGGGCTTGGAAGATCGCAGATGTTAGGGGTAAACCACTTAAGCCTTAACACACCTTGGTAAATACTTTATTCACCATAAGCAAGCGGCAGTCCATCTAACAACAGCGGAACATCTCGGATACACAAAAAATAGTAGAACCCGATCAAATTCCTAAATGAATGTTTTTTTTGCAGATTTAAATTATTATCTTGACTCACTCATGAAAATCTAGACAGCTTTGGTGGCATTCAAACCCACGCTAACAAGCAGAGGCTTTGGTGCGTCCAACGATTAAGCTGTGGGTTTAATCACCTGTGGATTCTAAATTAAGCAAGTAATACTGCTTTGGCAGCTTTAATTTACAGTAGGCAGGGTGGTTAATATGACCCAGGTGTGATTTAAATCACGGTTTGTGAGCAGCGTCTTTTTCTCCGCTAAATCAGTTGGTTTAAGTGTCTCTTAGGAACCCTTTGGCCTTTGGGAAACTCTCGCAAACTAAAGCGACCCACAAATTGACAAAATTGCAACTGCTCCCTTGAAATTGCATTGATTCTCTATGCTGTTAATTCCTCATCCCATTAAATCTAATAATCAAGAAAGCTGAGCCTAATTTACCTATCTTATACGAATCCAAACTACCTTCAAAGCAAGCCCGCTAATTATATAAAAAGTGTTTGGGGACCGGCATTTGAGGGTGCAGGTCTCGGTTCCGTGGCATCTGGCGGGGAATTTTGCGATGAATTTGGAGTGAGGTGTACGTAGAGAGTACTGCCCTTTTGTACATTGTAGTCTGCAAGCGTCTTATTTTGATCTAATAGAGTTCCAGCGTAGATGGAAACGGAAGATTCGCTGACATCTTTGCCCAGTTCATTTAGCCTTTCTTGCAGCTCACCCATAGGTCTGTTTGGATCCAGACTCACGTTCACTGCCTCGTTTTGCGGTTCAATCACACTTATTGGGATGGTTTGACAGGTAACGGATGCATTCGTCTGATGTTCGCGGCGATCCTTATGATTGCTGGCCTCGCCATATCCACATCCTGATATTTGCCGCTCATCGCGCTCTTTCAAGCGCCTCTCTGTTTTCTTCTCTAGAGTAACATTTAATTTGTAATCGGTTTCATCTATTTCAGCCAATCAGGCCACAGGAATCGAACGATAAGTCGGCGATCCAAGCCTTATTCCTCACAGTTGGTCGAGCTTGAAGTTGATTAGCATGTTTGGATAAACGTGATTGGCCGAAAACTAGACTGTCGTTTGCAGGCGAAAGCAAGAACGCACGAAATGCACAGCACTGCAAATGCCACCTAGTGTATGCGTGTTTTTTACCTTTTTTCTCACCTTCGAGCTTTTCTACCAAATAATCCTTTTTAAAACAATCTCTCAAGTAGTCCTTAAAGCGTAAATGCATTGGTACAAGTTAGACTGGTTGCCAATCTTAAATACGCCTTACTAGGTCCCATCAGATGTAAGGAAAAAAAGATTAGCGTATAAAAGTACCAAAAGAGGACTAGTTCTTTAAATATGCTAGTTTTTTGCGTGCAATAATTAAAGAGAGCAAAACCACCAATGGGAACCAAGAGCCGTGCATGAGTAGCCGTTAAATGGATACAAATCTACACCAACCATGAAAGGTTAGGTTTTGTGCATTTAAAAAATAGACCTTATGCACGTGGACAGGCATTGCAGTCCCATAAGCCGAAAGGCAGCCGCGTGTCGCTAAAAAATCAAAATTAATTCAAACTTAATGTAAATAAAAACTAACATTTCATTAATAAACGAAATAAGTAAGTAAAAAACTAAACATCACTAAAAATCAATAAGCTAAGAGATTCCACGTTGAAGTGCAATTTTGAAATAAATAGTCTGAGCAGTTGACGGACGCTATGCAGTATTGCGCGATAATAGGCCTACTTAAACGTGTATACTAGTTATCTAAGTATAGTAACCTTAGG
>JAYGXS010002458.1:0-10333 GCA_036362985.1 Ligula intestinalis | reverse complement strand
ACCCACCGTCAGAGAAAATAAGAAAGCAGCAAACATCGGCTTCGCGTAAATGGGGGGGCACTTGTGATTGGCCCATGCCAACGCCGCATTCATGCTCACGCTATCTTGTTCCTAGGGTTATGGCGTGTGACTTTGACGTGGTGACCTGCGTGCTTGGACAGGAACTGGAACTTGGTTTCCGGTTGGGAGCCCGAATGGTAAAATAACAGGGCGGTATATCCATGTGCCTGTTGATGGAGTTTCAGTTTGATACCCAGGCCTCCAGTAGTTCTCGTCCCATGGTATTAGCGGCGTGTGCCATTATCCGTGTGCCATTATCCGTGTGCCCGAGAAGTCGAATTCGTTGCCTACTTCCGAAGTGTGGGTGGCAAGCTGGGACAGTGGGTCGCCTCTCCGCACTGCCCGTTTTTGCGCTGTTATTCGCGAACTAAGTAGTTGCCCGGTCTGTCCTGTATAATAGCAACAACAGCCGTGACATGGCACCCAATTAACGACGCCAGACTGCTCACATACATCCAGTGGGTCTTATGTTTGCATGACGCGTTAACTTACAGTAGCTCTCAGATGATGAGCAATAACCACATCGAGACCTGCAGAGGTGCACTCAGATGCTTTTGACGCATCTATTTAGCTTTGGTACCTGGGGGGACACAGCTTTGGTGACTTTCTTTCGTTTGTTCTCCGTAGGCGCGTACGGAGGCAGCGGTTGACGCAGCTGTTTGGGTATTCATTCCTTGACAGTTTGTCCCGAAGATGGCGTAGTTCTTGCACTTGCCTTTCTTGTTCACTGCAGTCTGCACGCTGTGAAAGAGTGCTTTAATACAGCCACGATTATGCGCTTTTGGGTGGTTGCTATGGAAGCTAAGCCCCTGGATTGTGTTATTTGACTATTTAAAAAACTGTGGTGTTGGGTTCATCGTTGGGTTTGCTCGTGACGAGGATATCCAGAAACGGTAGATGTCCTGCACTTTCTTCTTCCTTTGTGAAGAACTTCGTGCACAAACTACGGCCCCTCCCTTGCCCCACCCGTATAACCCCTTTTTAACACCGGTCTTAGATTACAAATTTTTGACGGTCTGTTTCCATGGTGAAGCCTATACTAGACTCTTGTCATATTTGTATTATTTAGTACATAACAGTTTCTGCTGTGGATAAATTTATTTGCTTATTATAAATTGATTAAGGGGACATGTACAAGTTTACGTTAGGTTGTATATAATGGTGTCGTCCGGTTTTTACCCCAAACAGTCCACAGTTTTCGATGCCTTAAAATTATGGATGGGAAACTTGTTTTTGCACATTAAACGACATTGAATATTGCCAAGATGAGAATTCAGACTCCCCCAGTGCGCCTGAGTAATCTGTACGGAATTTATTTGGTGCAAAAATGAAAAATTTCTTGTAGCATTTTGACTGCTGACGGTCTGCGTGGTATAGCTACCACCGACAAGGAAGTGCCTTACCTACCATGTCTACGTGCTGATAGCCCAGTGTGCTAGCGCACAACCGAGGTTTGCATCCTAATCAGCTGACTGGAAAGATGCATTTATGATATTGCGACACACACTTGCATGACTTATTTCGAGATCTTAAACACTATGCAGCAAAAGTGTAACATGCACTTGTCCATCCTATTTCGAGATCAGAACCCCACACCCAATATTCCTGTTATTTCATGAAACTTCAACGACAGTACTGCAGCGAGGTTTTCAAATCGAACAACTTAGGGTTGCTACTTTTATTTTCATGCAACCTTGTCCCAACCCGTATCAATCGACGCGGCATTCTACTTTCTCAATGGGTTTCTTTGCGGCGTCTCTCAAAAAGGGCATTATGTAACAAATGCCTACATAAGTTGTTTGGATAGTTTGCATAGATTTGCGAAGCCCCTGTCGTTGAAATTGATTTGATGGACTGGATTATGATTGGTAGGTAACCACTTTACACATAAACGGCACAGGTGGTGTAACTGAGGGCTTCGATTAGGTACTTTATGGACGTGCGTGTGTACTATTATAAATTTAACGTGTATTTTTGCGGCCTCTACCACAGACTCTCCTCTGCACCAACGTAGACAGTATTAGGGAGATCAGGAGTAACATCGGACTCATGTGATTGACCAGCGTAAGCCTGTATTCGGGCACCTCGGTGACGCGCGCATGCGCATGCGTCCTTTCGTTGGCTCTTGTCAGGCGTGACCGGCCCCGGCCGGCAGACCCCGGCCGGCGGCTGTCCTGCGTGTGAACCTTTGGAAGGCCGCGCGTCTTCGCACGTTCTGCATGCACCCATTAGCCTGTGAGTTTTCTTTGTGCTCTCTCTTTTAGGGACAGCCAGAGCGACGACTTGCATGCTGGGCCGACCTAACACCTTGAAACCTCATCGATCGTAGCATGGTCTCATTTGGCAGGACACCATTATTGTTCATTTATGTAGTTGACCATCGGTGGCTCGATTGGCATGTCTGATTTGTTCTCAATCCACAAGTTTAGTCCGCATTTGTAGCACAATTACCTCTTGTTTCGGTGGACGTCCTTTACATTTTGACCTGCATATTAAATATACGACAGCATTCGTTTTTTATAACCTTTTTTCTTATGACGACGTTATAGAATTCTCGATTGCTGTGCATAATAACTTAGATCAAAGCTTCGTAAGGCGGAAAATAGCACAGATACGGGCATTTAATAAACGGATACGACGTGCCCGAGGTGTGCCCACAACGACTTTCCACATTGGTCGCCTTCGTACTAGCTAAAATCACCCTACCCATGGCGTTCCATCTGGCTAGCAGACTACTCCCACAACGGACGTGGGCATAAAGTACATTTTTGATGCATCCACCACCGAGTTCTACAGCGAAGCTCTAAATTGAACGCCCGATTTTAAGTACAAAGATCAAATAACTTAAGCATATTTTGATACCACAATCCTTCTAAAACGTCGAATTCTGTGTCTAATGCTTTTGTGAATGAAGTTTATACAGTCTTTTAGAATAAATTTTAAAAAGACATCATGGGTTTCATAAGAAAGGTAGGGTTAGTGCAATACATCTTGTATACGGCGTCCTTCGCAATCCGCTTACAGTTTATTTGGAAGGCAATGTATGTCAATGCCTGAATTCGCAGGAAGTAAAATTAAACCTACTGGAAAACGTCTTGAGAGGAGTTCAGTGCGTGGGTGAGGACCTTAGTGACAAAGAAGACAGTTATGCATGTCTAGTTCGAAAGCCTAGATTACGGGAAGTAGATAGTTGATAATTTTTCGCTTAAATGCATTAGGTAGGGCTGTAATACTTACTATCATGCAGACAAACTTTATGTCATTTCAGTCATGACAATATGACAGCTATTTAGGATCTTCTTCCAATTTTATACTTTAAGAGGGCATATAACGCGAATCATGACGCAAAATATTCATTATCTGAATGTGGGTAGACGAAGATATTACCCGAAATGGCAGACCTCAAATAAACCTCCCGCGATAAACGCCATTAAGTCTTCTGAGTTACGAAATGGTATTCGTATTTAGACCATTATTGCGTAAAATACTATTGCCTCGGCGATGCGCCTTTTTGCAGCTGAGACCTACACTTTAATTTCAACCTGCATGTACTTCTCTGTCAACTGCCTCCGCCGCTCAGAGTTTTAGACCTAGGCGGCCACATTGTGCGGCCATTCTCTTAAGGCATACATATACACTCTGAGGTGGACACGAAGTTCAAAATAAATCATGTTATTGGGCTCCTGAAACACTGCCTGAGCTCCTTCTTCACCTACAATGGAATTGTGTACGAGCAAGTAAAAGATATACAAATGGGGTCGCCGTTGTTCGGCCTGATTGCCGATATAGTATAACAACGACTAGAGGCACTGGCTTTCGTCCACTATCGACCGTGACTGTGGATTTCATATGTTGATGCCCCGTTTGTCATCATCAATCGGGACAGGATTGGGGATTTCACAGAGAATCTGAACTTTATCTTCCCTGACGTCCAGTTCACGATGGAGGAAGAAAAAAACTGCCAGTTGCCGTTCCTTGACGTGCTGGTGTGCAGAAAAGGCGGTGGGAAACTCAAAGCAACAGTTTACAGAAAGCGACAAATACCTCACGTATTCTGAGTTACCTCAGCAACAATCCCGCCAGGCACAAACGCAGCTGCGTGAGCACTATATATCGCCGCGTAGAAACCCACTGAAGCGAATTAGCTGACAAGAAGGCCGAATTCAAGTATCTGCGGAAACTTTTCACAATGAATGGTTATCCTGTCGCATTCGTCGAAAAATGCAGGCGAGGGGCTGAACAAAGAAAACGAACGGAAAGGCCAAAACCGACACTCTGGCGAGCAAAACCCTATATTGCTGGTGTATCCGAAGAATTCGCTCGAATAGTCAGCGAATTTGGGATTGGCGTTGCTCACAGGTCGGAAGCAACAATCCGCAGACAACTTATATGGCCTAAATACGCAGTTCCCGTTCACCAAAAGTCCGGTGTCATCTACCGCATCGACTGTCTTAGTAGTAAAGCCAATTATATTGGTGAAACCGGAAAATGATTGCTCACAAAAATGCACCAGCACGAACTCGCCGTGGGACGGAATAACAAGAATTTTTGGTGGGCGCTCACGCATCCATGCGAGGCACGGCTTCGATTTCGAACACGTGCGAATGCTGGGTCAATTGGATGACCGAATCTTACGCTTCTTAGAGCAGGCATGGCATTCACACGCGGACTCTAGCAATAGGCATATCGATCTCCCAGATGCCTATCTCGCATTGCGCGAGCAATGTCAGGGCTCAAGGTCACTCGCGCCGGAGCGAACAATGGGAATTCAAGGTCACCTACGGCATAGCTGACTTCATCACACAGCGAGCTGTACGCTTTCATTCCTTGACAATGGCCTCGAGTGAGAGTCCGAAACGTCGGGCAAATACACTACTGGTCCCAAAGAACGTCTTCATGCCATCTATACACTCTAAGTATACATGGACTTAGGTTTTTAGGCAGAAGAGCATAACCGACAAAGACAAGGGAGACTAGAATGGCCAAATCTGGCATATTAGCTATATTCAGACCCAGTTGGTGTCGCACCCGAGCCTTGAACTCGCGACCTCTCTGACCAGAGTTAAGAACCCTTACCGTTAAGCTACTTGCTCGTTTCCTTTGCCATATTTGTTTGGGGATATATAGTGGCAGATACACATACACCAGTCTGTAAGAAAACTTATTCGTCCGCCCATTCTGCCATTGGAGCTCACACTCGAGCCTGTAGGTTTTTCTTCAGTAACAGACTGTTTCCAGCTTGGAACGATCTGTCCGCGGATGATTTGGCCTTTGTCTGTGCGAACTTATTTTCGAACTTATTATCGTCATGCATCGAGATTTTCAACTTCCACTCACCTAACGACAATTGGGAAAGTTTGACTAGCACTCACAAAATGGTATAAGGTAAGGTTGTAATACTGATGATCTTAAAAATTCCTGTTGAGTCCTTTCAGTTACGCCAGGATGATGGCTTTTCAAGGAGGTTCTGTCTGGCCGCGTACAAATTGTGTGGTCTGTAAAAATTACATTTTTTGAAACATTCACACAATTATTCGTTCTTGTACTCGCTAGCACCCAGTTACGCCTTCTTCAAAATTTATATATGAGGAGGGCATGTAAATAGAATCATCAGACGAAATGTTTATTCTCTGAAAAAGTGTAGTTGATATAGTTACTTGAAACGTCAGAACAACAATACCAAGCTCCACTTGAACGCCCTTCTTTATCCTGACACAACGAAATGTATTCACATTTCGACGATTATTTCCTGTAACGCCATTGTCTCGTAAACTCTCTTTTACTCAAGGGAGATGTATACCTCTTTCTAAACAAAGCCAGAGAATCCGACAATTGCTATCTCACCTGCCTCCGGCGAAGATTGAGGCTAAATTGCCTATGTAGAATTTCAGATGTGGGCGTCCACATTACGCTGTCACCTCCTTAAAGTATTCCTGGGCAACATAAGGAAAGATAAATGTGGGTTTTTCTTCTGTTACAGAGTGTTTTAAGCTTGGAACACTCTGTCGCTAACCTTAACTGCGTGAACTCATTGAAGTGCAAACTCGACACGCCTATCACTTTCCAGTCACCTGCCAATCCACGTAAACAATGCAGCTATTACATCTTATACCTCTACTCACATTAACGGAGTAGTCGTTTATGCTGAACCGACAGACACGGTACTATGAGCCAAATCTCGTCTCCCATCAACAACTAGATCTAGTGGCGAGTGCAGTACCACGACGATTGAATGATAACACAACGACATTTATGAGTCAACTATGAACCACGGGTTTTCCATGCGGTACTGAACACGTAATGGAGGCACATTCCAGCCCTGTCCCTCGTTCCAACGTAATTTTTAACAACTACTGAGGCTCTGGTGAGTAGTAATGTGCACTTGGTTTACGGTTTATGGTTGCCTTGCTTACGTGAACTGTGTGATTCTGGTAAATCAAAACGCTTGAGTAACGGGTTTTGAACATTCGTGAGTGCAGGGCATAACCATGTAGCTTTCAAGTTGCTTTTCCTTTGACTGTCGTCTGCTCATTTAACACCTGCTTTCATCGCTAAAATTAGATGTCCTGATGGCCAACATTTGTTGAAACTATGCCATATGGACAAAAGATCAAGCCGGTCATGCCGACAGACAAATGCTCAAATATATCCGAGCTAAAGGGTTACTCAAATAGAGTGACTGGTTCTTTATGAAACCCACTGATTACGCCGGGGCTAATTTCTGCGACTTTTTGAAGGTACCAAGCAAGCCCATCCTTGGCCTTCGTGGCCTTTGGATGAATGGCTTGTCAAAATGGATGTTCAGTCACCTTATGTGTTTTGGTCGATGTGTCACGAACAGCAGTGGCTTCTACCCCTCAATTCCTTGAGGAGACTAAAAACATGAGGTCAGAACCAAATGAAGCCACGATATATTTTGAGATAGTTTCACTTTTGAACTCCGTTCTGCAACATCTACTGCCAACGGCTGTGTATTAACTGTTGGTTGAACGTTGTGATGAGTAAGACAATACCAAAAGTTCTTAAATCTGCTCGAAATTCTACAACGTTGTTTAAAAAACCTATTTTATCTCTGGCGGACACGCTCACGAAGAGGGGAAGCCCACGTTTATTGGCTATCCTAGATCGGAATTGATTACTGAAGCAGTCCCACAGTGGTTTTAGGTCTTGGTTTTTCCCAAATATCAACCAATTTTCTGGAACCACTAGTTCGGTGATACTTTTCTTAATATAAAAACGAGATATATGGGGCTCCTGAGTAAAAAAATATTTGAGCGTGGTAGATTTGAATATACTTTTCTCGACCAATAACCCGCTCCCTTTTTACACGTGTTTGCGCTGGCGAGCAATCGGATGCCGGAGTGCAATCTCACAGCATGACCTGCGTATAAGCATTTATCTTGCAGAGAGCCAACTGGTGCCCAGTTTCCGATATATTCGAGTAGCCTTTTCGAAAGGTAAAGATATTTCTTGACTTACTTTTTAATCGCCAACAACGAACGTTCCTGAACTACGCCAACATCGTCCCACCGTAATAGGAGCTGATATACGTTTCGTACAGCATAAGCCCCATTTTCCCAAAACCACTGAAAATATATATAGATAATTCTCGGGAAAACGCTAGAAGTTGCTCCTAAGTAAATTCGAAACGCACGACATGTGAGACTAGGTAGGACCTTTGAGGTAATTAAATAAGAACATTTTCGTTATAGAAGCTAGTTTTTGGAGCTAAGTATCATATCATCAAAGTCCAGTTCATCACTCACACAACTAGGTTTAACAGAAAAAAGAGAGCTTCAGTTCTTGGCACTATTTTTTTTAACTTGAGGCCTATAATCAATGATGTTATATTTGTGGAGTGGAACAAAAATTGAGGTGGCTGAAACACATAGCAATTCATGCAGAAGCGGATGTATCTTGGGGGTAGACTGCACGCTATTTAATCATATAACACTTAATATTTAATTTGAAAGCACACGTGAGAATTCATATTCCATCACAATGAGACATCACAGGTACTGTATGAGCGATTCAGTCCTCAAAGCAGCATAAACTGGTGTATCTCGCACACTTACAGCTAAGTCTTTGTGGCAACAGTAGCTTATGTAGCCCCACTCATTAATCCATACAACCTGCATGTTCTCCTACAAAAACGGTGTTTATCGGTTTTTTGGGCGGGAAATTAGGACATGCAGTGGAATATACTTTAATAAATGCTAAATGCTTGTTTATTTTACTGTATTTAGAAGTGTTGTTGATTTATATCTGTACATTTTCCTAATCTGTATTATCATTTAACTTATTGCGAAAAACCTTATTATTAAAATGCAGGCTTCTTGAATTTTTCCGAAAAATTGAAATGATGGTTAGGAGGTTGTTTATTTCAACTTACCTCGGGTCCAACTTACCGTTCTGGAGTTCGATTAGTATAGTCCGCGGCGCGAAGCGCCGCGCACACCTTCAATTTACATGTGGACAAACCTGCTCCCAGCGGCTACGGGAAGCAAATTCGACTACATTTTTTCAATTTACTTTTTTTCTAAAAATTTCCTTTTCTTCCTATTTTATTTCCCCACCCTACAAAACTCTATAACCACCGTTTTTGCAGGACAAAATGCTGAGGCTAGGAATATATGAGTGGGGTTCCATAAGCTACTTTTGCTGTTTTTTAATCCCAGAGGACATCACGTGAGTCCATGGGGCAGGCATATAGTTCACCTCGTGTGCAAACTAGCGCTGTTCAAACCCAGGGCCTGCACCCTCCCGACTCGGCCCGACATGACTCACAATGCCAGACACACTCTTCTGGCGGTCATGGCTATGCCTCATAAACTTAGGCATCCAAAAACATACAGGCAACTTGCCTGTAGAGCGGCAAAGACTTTCAAGGGGCTAGGTAAACCAGACAGACCAACCTACGGCAGGTCAGTATACGCAGTCGGCCCGGATCATTCCGACTGTTAAGCATGGCTACATTCCTTGTCGGTAACTGGACCAAAACAACTTTTCCATCGTAAACTTGCCAAGCTATTTTGGCACTGAGTATGTTTCCATGACTGCAACAGCCAATGCCTCACACGATAATCACCTTTCACGAACATTTCGGCTTCAGGCAAATTCAATGTGGCAGATTCTCTTTTAATGAATCACATCTTAAAAATGGCGTCATTTCTGGTCACAGCTTTCGTGTGCGTGAAAATGAGCCTCCGAAGAAGTCGTTAACTGCACCAGATCTGATGAACGACTCGAGCAGTTTCTCGACATCGTTGTGGTTCCTTCGGTTTCCATGACTGGCGTATAATAATTTTCTCCGGCCGGTCTGTGGCTTTAAATCTAGATCGTAAAAGTAGGCGGCCGAAAGCGGTCTGGCAGAACCTTATTCTAATCAAAACCATAAGTAAGCGGTCTACAACAAACTTGACGTTTAGGGTGGAAAATATGCGTGTTCATGAAGTGAAATTCAGCCACAACGCACAACTCCGATATTCTATAATGTACATTTAAAATTGTGATCTTAAGAAGATCGTTTAATTAATGTTTTTGGCGTACAGGCAAGGGTGTAAAACGTGATCTTTCTTAATGTATGTAATCCAGAAAATTATTCAAATTCACAAAAAGACCTCTTTAATAAGCCAACCTGTTAGCTGTCTGGTGGATTGAAGACTGGTTGCGTAGATTATCCCGTTTACATAGTTGATCATCTGTATTGGTTTTGCTACAGGCAATACGTTTCATAAGGTTTGGCAGCTGAGAAACTTAAGGCTGTGGGTTAAGATCTCAGAGATGCTACAAATTGGTGTGTCAAAATTCGGTGGATTGATCAATTAATCCCTTTGTCATATATTTGTCATGTAAACGAAAGCAGAAAAACTAAATCAAAATAATAAAACTTAATAATAAACGAAAAACCGAACTTAACTAAAAATTATATAACAAAGAGTGATCGCAGGGCACTTAAGTAATCCGTGTGGGCTATATGGGTGGGCTATGTGGTACATTTGTTTTGATTAAACATGCTTACTACTTCGAAATAAGTAAGCGTCCGAAACAATACTGGTAGTGAAAGTTAGATTTCCAGATAACCATTCTTACCTGAGATTTTTATTCAGGATATTATTGAAGTTTGCCAAACCTCCTCTTAAATAATTGAATTTGTTAGCTTTATGGTGAATTTTAAGATAAATTGATTAGACAACATTTTTGGGTAGTTGGTAATCTGTACCAGTGCTGCTTGTACCCAGGAATTATGCCTGCCCTCAGGGCTTTGAATCCT
>JAYGXS010002457.1:0-10340 GCA_036362985.1 Ligula intestinalis | reverse complement strand
TACTCTAATAGTCTCAATTTGTCAGAGCACTGTGCCCTGATAGTCTCGAAAGCACGCCGAACCACCGGATTTATCCTTAGAAATTTTAAGACTATCAATGTTAGAACTAGCCTTTTTTAATATATACGTGAGACCTTGTCTTGAATACTGCTCGCCCTTATTCAGTCTTCTGCGCACAAGTGAACAGAATAAAATAGAATCGGTGCAGCACTTCTTCACTAGAAGAGTTTTCACTACGGAACACCGTAACTAAACCTACGAACAAGGGTGCGAACTTATAAAGCTGGATCCCCAATGGTTTCGTCGATTGCAGAAGGGTCTTTTTTACTGTTATAACTCTTGAATGGTCAAACCTTTAATCCTCTAAGTACAATAACGCAGCTTGAGCACTCTCGAAGTGCCAGTCATCGGGACATATTTTTATTTCTTCCTATGGCATGTACAGTTTAATACCGGCAATTCTTTTCAGTTGATGCCATATAAATATGGAATAAGCAGCCCAAAAGTATGAAAACCCAGCAAAACTACCATATACTTAAGAAAGCTATAACGAGTTTTCTACATTCAGGACAACTTTCAAGAATTTTGGGTGCTGACTCGGTGGAATCTCTCTTTCACTCTGATGGCGTTCGTGTACTTTGAACTCCTCTAGGCTTCATGTTGAAGATAATGCTGCTGAAGCAGCAGCCTGCGGTCTGCTAACCCTTCAACCGAAAGCGCGCAAATTTTGCCGACAACCATTGAAGGAAGACTGAGAACACTGTGTTTTTGTGCCAACCCTCTCCGTCTGGAACTAATGTTTTTAAACCATATGAAACAGATCTCCTGCTGTTGAGTCAAGTCAGCTTATAACTGAACATTTATTCCATTTCTATCATACATTTGAAGGCAGGTGTTTTTTTTTTCACTTGAAACAAACTCCCTATCTCGCCCAGTATTGGCAAAACAAAAAAACGTAAAAAAAAAACGATTACTGGCTGCAACATAGGTAGTATATTTTTGTTTTTTCCGATCATCGAGGTGTTGGAAGGCGCCCAACTCTTTCAATTGCCTGGTAACTGCCATGATGAACATATTATTATAACCTGCTCGTCTCAGTAAACTTGAACTATCTGGTAAATCGATCTTCTCTCCCCTTCACTATTATGGGCTCTTGGATTTTGCTCTCGACACAATTGGCAGTATCAGACGCAGGTCATTACACAAAAAATCTTACATATCTTTGAGAGTTAAGATGCTAAAATTCCGTTAGCACGAAACGTATCGCCACCACCAAATCCCGAACCCAGGTCGCCAAATCTGGTTACTAACGGTGTTAGCACCTCAGACAACTCGGCCACTTCGACAAGGGCCCTTGACAACCACATCAAGATAAGACCAGAAACTAACGGCCGATATGGTAACTTAGATAATGTTATTATTTCTCCACCTGCCGCCAAACGGCCAATATGTCTACTACGATTACCGACGATAGACTGTGAGGATTTAATCGACCACCAGGTGTTTTTAGAGATGGAGCAGGCCATCACCACGAGGTCAATAAACTAAAACAAGATATAGCCTAGTTAAAACGAATATTTCTTATCCAGTGGTTAAACCAGCCCTATTCAATCAAAAACCGGGGGTAAATGAAAGCAGACATGCTCAGATAGCCTCAGCCGGTAAAGCTGAAACTCGCATGTAATCTGCCAAACCAAGTAACTCAGCGGCCGTCTCCCTCGGCCTCAAAGAATCTCAAATAAATCCGAAGTCTACGCCATCGTTACTCGGCTCAGGCAGCACTAGCAATGATTTGGATTTGCGACGTAGCGTCACATCATTGTTTGATGCTGCACTATAAAGCGAAAATGCAGAGGTCAGTAAGATCACTAAGCCAATAAGCAAAGGGATAGATAGGCTCAAAAGTCAAAACGAGCCAGGGGTGTGCATTAAACTTACCCAAAATACGGCACATCAGTACTCATCAAACCTAAAGTACCGGATACATACGCCCGCGTGGTTGTTACTCGTGAGCTCACAACACATGCACCAATAAGTCACAAGCAGAATATGGTTGTAAAAGTGTCTCCAAAGGTTGCGTCAACAATGAAGCAAGAACGAGTTGAAGCTGATTTTGACTTGGATTTGGACATGTCCGAAAACACACCTGACTTCTGCATATTAGATCATGTGCCAATCGGACGGGCTGCAACATCGTTACTTGGCTTAATTGCCACTAGCAATTATCGGGATTTGCATCCTAGCACGACATTGTTGCTTGACTCTGCACAAGAAAGCGATGACCAAGAGGTTGAAAAATCAAAACTCAAAAAGGCATAAGCCTAAGAAAGCCAAACATTTCATGGGTTTCCACTTAGTTTATCCAATATCCCGTACATCAGAACCGAGTGTACTGGATACAAGTGGACCCTCGGCCGAAACACGTGGGCTCACCACATATGCCCTATTGAGTGGCAATCAAAAATAATTGTAATGGGGACCCCAGAGTCAGGGTCGTCAATTGCACAAGAACAAATTGAACATAACGTGGGTCTAATGCAAATTTACACCAAACCGTTGCTAAAAACAGGCTACTCTTTCAGCATTCTTAAGGCATTTCAAATAGGGAAGGCCCCAACAGCTTCAGAATCAATTTTTCGGCTACGACCTCTAAAAGTTATTGTATAAACTGAAGCACAGGCAAAATGTTTGCTACAGCGCAAACCATCCTTACGGAGTCTGTATTCGCAAGTTTATTTTCAGCCGGATAGCGAGTTGAACGCGCGGAAAAAAATGAGCAGCTAATGATAGAGCTGGAAAAACGGAGAATCAATTGCGAGAATAATCTCGAAAAAAGAGAGGGGCTAATAGTTCAAGGCAGAAGGACAGATCTCTGGTCAAAGCCAGTTACAGTGATGGCCTACCTGTCCCGCCACCGAAATATTAAGCATGCCCTCTTAAATTGGTCGCTTTAAATGCCAGATCACTGATTAATAAAATGCCTCTGCTCCAGAATCTGGTTTACGTCAACCGCCCAGACATTGTTATGATAACTGTGACATGTGCATCGGCCTCTGCAGCTGACTCTGAACTCTCGGTACTAGGACAGGCATGCGTTCGAACTGATCGAAAACAATGGCCGTGGTGGAAGAAGCAGCCACTTGCATTTCCCTCGTTGGACTATCCATAATTCACAGCGGTAGAGGAGAGCTGCTGGCTACCTGTTGTTCTAAAAAATAATCCTTACTTGTTGTCTGTGTTTATCGTCCAATGCGGATTAAAATATTTGTCTTTCGCATGCATTTCATGCCGCAGCTGCCTTAAATCTTATGTATTGCTTGATTGCAGGCGATTTTAACCTTCATGACGTGCAATCGTTTCCATTATTCCTTCCGTAAAACTTCGTGAACTTACTTGAGGCTGTAGATATTGACATGTGGGATCAGTTTGTCGATTTTCCCACTCGATGAGCAAACATACTCGACGTAATTTTTTTAACGTTATGCGAACCACTTTCAGTGTCATCCTTACACGCACTAGGGAGTTAAAACTATCTTTCAGTTGTTAGTGAACTAGAACTAGAGGCGGATTTAACATTTTCCCAAAAGTATAGTCTTTATCATAACTTCCGATCAGCAAGCACGGCGGACCTACTGGCACATCTAAACGCAATCTCCTGGTTGGAAATTTTCCAATGTTTGAACGTTAATGCTTGTACGGATTCACTGTACAAGGTGCTGGATCCACTCATCCTCCATTTTGTCCCCCGTAAGAAAGTAATACATGTCAAGGATGACGTGCACATTTCTGTGTCTTTCCATCATAGGCTGCGTAAACTCTCTCGTCGTTTGCATCGGCAAAACGACACTTCCGTTCTGCCCTTGATCACACTCATCGTTGAGCAGGCTAACAAGCTCTCCGAATAAAAGCAGAGAGCCGATGCGGCCCACTTCACTGAAAATCCTTCCTTTATTTTTTACAAACTATTACACGTACAGTAAAAGCGCAGTGGAAAACGCAACACACCCCATATATCAACACGCCTAAGGAAATCCCATAGCTGGCGCTCAATTGACCACCGATAGCTACAATGTGTTCCTATCCAGAGCGCTTAGTGAAAGCTTGCTCGCTGCACCTCCGGCTACCCGGGATTGGGCAGGTTCCATACTCGAAACCATAAGTTTTACCCTCTGGGATGAGACTGTAGCCATTCGCCGTTATCTTAAATCTTATATTCCAGGACCAGATGGCATCCCAGTTAGCCTTCTGAAAGCTAAAGCGAATGATATCTTTCCATCTATTGTTTGCAAGGTATTTAATCTTGCTCTTGACAACGAAGCCTTTCCTTCGTTGTGGAAGGAATCGCACGTAAAGCCTATTCGCAAGTATGGCCGATCAACGTCAGTCAACAACTTTAGGCCAAAAAATATACTTCCCGCAGCCTCAAAGATCCTGTAGACCTTATTCAACAAAAAGGTGTTGCGTCGCTTGACAGGGAAAAACCTGCATGGCTTTCCCGGGAAACGATCTTGAGACTTCTGCCAGATCTCTTTCTTTGATTATGTGCAGCAATCAAGATACAGCGGTTTTGCCATTTAAAGCGTCTTTTTTTGATTTTACTAAGGCCTTTGTCCGGTCGATCATAAACTCCTTCCTCTGAAACTATCCTCCTTCAGCATAGTTAGCAAGCCTCTGAACAGCATATTGTCATGCTCGCACACTACTAAAAATTTCCAATGTTATCTTCAACCCCAGGCACGTGAGGAGTGGAATTATACAGTGAATTGCACTGTGTCCGCTCCTATGTTGTCTGCTTGTCAACGACGTTTCAGATTGTTTTCCGTATGGCATACACTTCATGTACGCTGATGATTTAAATGTCGCTTATCGATATAAACCGGCAGATTGCAACATCTCGCTCTAGTTGATAAAAAAGGATCTTCAGTCCAAGCCGTATCACAAACCTTCCCAGAAGCGAAAGTTTGGATGTTATTCTCCACAAACCCGGTCCTGCAAGGCGAAGGTAAGTATAGGCTGCCAACCCGGACCTTTGCATGTGCATTAACTAATTTACGTTATCCTGTGGAGCAGGTTGCTTAGGTCGCATGAGCTGGCATATTTCCAAGAAGATACGCAAGCACCTGTTAATATGGCTTAACAAAGGCGAAGTCAGGAACATCAACCGTTCTATTTTTGCTCATATGGTGGGTTCTGGACTCTGTGTTGAACCTAGCGAAACCTTTACGGTGAACTTAAATGTCCCATCATGCTACCCGAAGTCCCTGAATCAACGGCTGCTGGCAACTGTAGTGGCCACGGCCATTCGCCTAATGAATGCATGGTTGTGCGCGCAGAAGAACATTCTTCAGTCCCCAAGCACAGCATGACCATCGGTCGCAGAACTACCAGCATTTTTCACGCGTTCTTTACCCCCTCCATCTCCTTATTACCCTGTCACTTCCCACTTCTAATTAACCCCAACACCAAGCCCCCAATCCCAATACTAAGTTAAGTTGAACGATAATTAATTGATTGCTTGTTGCCCTGTACCTTCCTCTTGCATATAAATGAAATGGCCCGAAGAGAATTTATCTGAAGTATACGTATGCTCACCAAATGTCATTGTGCATTATCGAATAAGTATTTTCGCAACGGTATAGCAATCCACTTTTAATTGGTTTTGTTATCTCTGAAGATGCATTTATGAAAGAGTTCTATAGCCGAAAGTTAATTAACAAATTTATTCAATGAAGCAACGGCCTTTCGTTGTAGATGCCATGCCTGTAAGAAAAACCTTTTCATTTTCCCATGAGCTTTTTGAAAATACCAATAACCATAGGTGGTGTATGTGGATGTCAGCTTTCTTTTTAGCGATTCATCGATTAACGTAGTTTGTATAGACTCCACATGTGGAACAGTAGTTCTGTGTTTTCTGTTAAGGCAGGTCTGTATTGCAAAATAAACACAATGTCATAGTTTGTTCTCTCAACGGCATGTTTCACAACCATCATGGAATTTCGGACGCAGTAGCGTAAATATATCTAGATTTTATATCGATGCTGCCTTCTTAGAAGGCACCCACTATATTAAGGTGACACACGATGTTATCATGCAAAAATACAAAAACAGCTACATCCTCAATCAGAAGTAGATTTTGCGCAGGTGAATAGTTTTCACCTAATTTAATAGTTACCTTATTTAAATAATATTCTTCCGACAACGTCACATCACATGAGGTGGATAATTTATGCATATCTAACAATTCATACTGCAGTCAGTCACCCAATGACGGTGTTTCGGAATAGAGCCGAGGTCGATCCACCAA
Source organism: Ligula intestinalis (assembly GCA_036362985.1). NCBI lineage: Eukaryota > Metazoa > Platyhelminthes > Cestoda > Diphyllobothriidea > Diphyllobothriidae > Ligula > Ligula intestinalis. The sequence continues at coordinate 4,036 of JAYGXS010002457.1, read as the reverse complement.
ACACCCCCTGTCTATAACTTTATTATTCATTTTTACGGTCATGGTGCACAATTGTTTGATAATGTGAACAACAGTGTTTGCGATATTGGAAATTTTTCACGTTATGAATAGGAATGTAATCTGCCATTTTTTAAGTGTATCTATAACTAACTTAAACTTCTCTAGTATTTAAATGTACATTTATCGTAGCAATCACCTTACTTTATCCTCGATAGACAGGGGTAATTGACTTTCCATGTAACTGCTCTATCTGCTTGCCCGGATGGCTGCCTAGGAAAAAAATAGCGCGCATTGTCTTTTGCACGATGGCAGACTCCATGACGCGATTGACAGTAAATAAAGCGGTATACCGCGCATATAATATGTTGCGTGTAGACTCAAAGTTAGCTTCAATTAAACCACTTATGAGCATTATTGTCTATGTGGTATGGAAAACCAACATTAAACTACACTTCGAATGTTAAGAGTTTGGGAATAGCCATGCATTTTATATCCGTCAAACAAAGATTTGGCTATGCTATTTTAGATGAGAGAACACATGCATTAATTCGTTGTGCTTCTTGCTGTGAGCAAAACACAGCTTTTTGAAAAGGAAATTTAATGAACGGAGCAATTGTAAGAAATTTCCTTTTTTCGGAACAATGTAGCACAAGATAAACATGACATATCGATAAAGTCACCCTTATATGTTTTTGTGATGTATTAGACATGCAGGAAAAATTCAGATGTTTATATTTAATCAAATAGGCCACGGGTTTGAGGCTTGATAGGACACTGCTGGGTCCGGATATGAACCAAATAAATTCTTTTAAAAAGTAAATTCAAAGATGAATACAGATAAGAGGGTCGTTTCATGGAGATTCTCGCGCATTTGCCACGCTTATAATTCAAGCTTAACTTTTGAAAGAGTCCATGTCATCCTACATCAGAATTTAGCTAAAGAGGACCCTGCACCATAGCCTATATTAAAAATACTATTTTGTTATGGAGGGCTTAATTTAAAGGGACTAGTGTATTTTAAATTGTTTTAAACACGCGCAACAGAATCAATGTTTGCATAAAAACATTAAAATACAACAATGTGTGCAGTTTTTTTCAAGAAAGACGCACAATTAATTGAACTTCTGTAAATTTACTGATTTTAGATGCATTTAGCAAACATATGTTGTCTTTTTGATGTACACAAAAAGGTTAGTTAAATATTTGTAATGAGTGGAAAACTTGAAAGCTTTTCCATTTTCCACATAAATATATATATATATATATATATATATATATATATATATATATATATTGATTTTATACTTCCTGCAGTTGAAGTCAACCAAATCTCCATTAGAAGACACTGTAGACTTAAGCATTTACATCGAGTGTACAGTTACAAAGAATGGTCGAGTTGTTTTGTTTGCTATTTGGCTGCCTATTTTCTTTAAACGCAAGAAACATATATCCACTTAAGAGTAGTCCAAGCGTATGCATAACATTGAAGGTGTATGAACAAGTGTGCCTCCATGTCAAGTAAAGAGCATCCCCTTGTGTAATATCAGACTGAATTTCGCGGTGGATGCCGGCCAGAAAAGTTGCATTACCATGTCAAATTTCATAGCGGATTTTGGTCATTTGGTTTCCATGGATTCCATAGCGGAAATTTCGTGATAAGCGCCATATCCCGATAGGGGCATTAGAGCATTTCCTTCCGCAGTAGTAACCCCATCCATTTATTTTTTTCCCTCGTCACTAGTAAACGCAGCGCATTCGCAGCGCATTCGCAGTCCGACCGCAGTAAAACACATCAATTTGTTTATCGGCCCCGCTGGTAGTAAACACAGCACATGTGCACGAAAACGAAGGCCAATTTGGACATTTTTTTTCATAAAAAATGAACTGAACAAATGGTGGTATAGGGGGTTGTTCTGCGCGAATGTTTTGGATGATTACTTAGCGCTGTGGGATTTTGTTTATCAAAGACACAGCATTTGGGTAGTACATACAATGAATTTTACCATCGGACATGATAAGGGAAAAATCACTTGCTGTCGTTTTCGTTTCGCATTCAAAACATTTCTTAAATGTCGCGGATATGCATTCTTCAAAGATATGAACATTTGGCAGTGCCTCCTAAGACAAGAGTTCATAGGCATCTTTATTATTATAGGTTAAATAATTAAGAACTGAATGCCTAAAATGACCTCATATAAAGAAAGGCCATACAGGGCCACCGTTGACTACTCTCCGCAGAAATTCAAGTATGCGCAGACCTCGTCAGTGAAAAGGACGTGGAACACTCGTTTTATGAAGTCGTCAAAATTACGTCTGCTGACGCAACTGAGGAAGCGGACATAAAGGCATGCCTTAATGAGGTAATCGTAACATACCAGTTGTTGCCGGATGTCATATTCCTTAAAATCCCGGTTGCACTTTAGAAAGTCATCCTTCAAGGCCAGAAGTCTTTCCAGAGGTATTCTCGGGAGATCACAGGAGGAGTTAGCTGAACGCAAGGGCATTGACGCTTATGTCATTGTAGTACCGTCAACATGGGTATGTACATTCCTTAAACAAATTTCCGTTGTTTACGTCTGCAGACAAGATGACAAGTCTACCCTTACAATTGTGATTTTAAACATTGGTTATCGACGAATCACAATTCACTTAGACGCCCGAAACGTCCTCTTCACTATTAGGGCGCTGAGCCCTGCGTAACAGCTGGTCAACCTGCTCTTTTACTGTTCGACGAAAGCGTATGTCTCCCTCCACGCCCAGCGCCTCTAATTACGCCGCGAATCTTGATATGACATGGTAGATAAAACTATATTATGGGTAAAAAAAAGCATATAAAAGGGCAAAAAAAATAAGAGTAATCAGCTAAAGCAAACTTGATTCAAAGAGTTATATCATGCTCATTGTCTGGTAAAGGATAGTATATTTGCAACATTTACCTTCCTTTTATTCCACGGGATACAGTCAGGCTACGTGTGCACATCCTGTGGAGGGGAAGGGGTCATATAACGTCTAGCGTATCGTCTTAATCCCCCTCGGGGCGCAAGCTGAAACGTAGTCAGACGTAGATCAACGAAAATAAGTCTTCGTCCTGAGGGCGCGATAAGATTGGTCTCAAGGCGTAGGGTTCTCATCATTTGCATATATATATCATTTCCGATTTTTTTTAAATCAGCGGAAGCGATTCATAAATAACTATATTGGTGATACGAACCATCCTGAGAAACGAGCAACAGTGCGTTGCTTTAAAATAACGTACACCGTTCGAATTGTGCCTCATTTTTTGGTCGCGGCGTTGAGTACTGGAATTACCGCGGGAAAGTAACACGACATTTGAATTAAAATTAAGTTGATTTTCGCAATTGAGATCTTTTCTGTTTATCCATTGGACACATTTAAAATTGCAGTTTTTTTGTTATCGATATTTAAGCAATGATCATCAAGGACCCTTGGCTAACGTTAAAATAAGCATAGTTAATTATTGGTGTCGTAAACGAGATAAGGAGTTTGTTTGAAGTGAAAAAAATACTGACGTCAAACGTACAATTCAAACAAAATATATGTTCGGTTGTACACTGAGTTGACACATCAGAATTAGAAAAATTGCAATTTTTATTCAATGGAAATGTTGAAATAAATAACTGTCATATAAAAATATAGACAATGAGGTTGTTTTTAAAAAAAGGAGCAGCTTATATTTAAATTGCGACATTCAGGCTTCTGATTCACGTGGCTGTATGCATTCCAAAAGGTCACACAGACTGCATGTCAATAAACGAAATTATACTAAAGGAAGTTGCGCTAGAAAATGTTCAGTATAAGTTTCTTTATTATCCACGAATGAGAAAAAAGCATGAATCATATTCCGCATGTTATCAAGGAAGTTTGTCCCTAATATTATGAACTGTCAAATTTTATTATTTACAGCGTGCCAACAGGTCACAGATAAACAACTTCCGCATATCGGTACGGACACTGTCACGGTATCATGAATGGCCACGAAACAACTGGACGGTGATATCATATCCTACCACATCAC
>JAYGXS010002456.1:0-10341 GCA_036362985.1 Ligula intestinalis | reverse complement strand
CGTTCGTGTAAAATAGCCAGGAGTTGCCGTTCGGGCCATTTACTTAAATCCACTACACAGTGGTCTTTGCAATGGTTCAGTCTATGGACAAACTCCTACTGTTGTTAGTTTTCTCCCCCATTTACCCATCATCTCGGATTTGGTGACCTCTATGATTGAACCACGCTACGCCCCCAGATTGGCCATATTATGCGAAATCACCATGTTCCAACGACCTTTTTGCGTCTACGCTTGTCTCAATCATCATGCCGGCCTATTCATCTAATTTTTCTTCATCCCAGATGGCACAAACTTCCTGAAATGCGGGAAGCCAGAGATGCAACTGCTGCCGCCGCGCTGTCTAATGGACATGTTTTCGTGTTCGGCGGTTAAAAAAGCGAATCCCCTCTTACCTCCGTTGAACTCTGTGACCTTCAAGCTGACTGGGACAGCCAGCCAGGAGGAGTTTTGGCAACCGCTGGAGCCAATGCGGACGCCTAGGTACTCACAAACAGCGGTGGCTTTCAAGGGCAAGATAATTGTTGCTGGAGGTTATGGTCGAGACGCGGCCGACAATGACATTAGACAAAGTATGTTGGAGGTATTTTCACCGCCAGATGCTGAACGCCCACTCGGCGATCGGACGCAGATTGCGGATTTGCTGGTACCGCGAGCAAGGCTTGTACTCCTAGTATACAAAGACGGATTTTACGCTTTGGGTTAGTGCTTGTGCTTGCTGCGAGCCTCCTTGCATTGGCATATTGTGACAACTTTGTTTGCTCTGCTTGGAAGATAAGAAGGGAACTACGTCCCGAACTGCCTGCAAGGCGTTTGATAGTCCGTGCTTTTCCATCTGGAATTTTTTCAGCTGGTGAAATCTAGAGTTTAATTTCATTTGCCCTGACCGTGCAGTTTCTGCAGTGTTTCCTCATCTAACACTGCATGTTCTGCCTTTCCATTAGGAGGCACGTAAGACTCCAGGAACACGCTGATAAATTCATCCCGGATGGTCCGCCGACTGAAGACCTATCATCCTGGCATTGGTCTGCACTAGACTGCCTAAACGATTAAGATATAATCTACGAATCGGTAGTGGTCCTGCCGTTTCGGACTCTTAATTAAAGACCTTTAAAAAAGAGAGAAGCATTTCATTACTTTTAAATTTTTTTGAAACTTCATTATATTTTGCTATAGTATCTTAGCATTTTCGGAATATGTGTATTAAAATGCATTATCTGTTCAAAATAAACAGATTGTAGGACATGCTGGAAAGATTGAATTTCTAAATGCCCGAAGCTAACGGGACATTGCACCTTGTTATATAATGCGGTTATTTTGAAATTGTGTTCGCCGATCTGGTAATAGGCATGCTCCTACCATTTAGATTTGCGTTCTCAAGCTTGCGAATACCCATCGTCTGCGGTGCTAAAATTGCGTGTAAATAACTGTTCGAGTCGGTCCAAAAGTCTGCCAGGTTATTTAAATTCGATTGAAGATCAACTTCTCGGCTTGAGACGGCATAGTAGAAATAGATCGGAGTCTGTTCTTGTCGTCAAAAGTTCACTTGATGGCAAACAGAACACTGTTCGCCCTCTTGGCAGCCCTAACACACTGTAAAGACGGCTTCAGTGATGGCACAATAGCCATACCCAGATCTTTTTGTTCCTTGCCGTTCGACAGGCACCTTCCATCGAGTACGTAGTTGTGTGAGTCATCCGTCGCGTTCAGTTTCTTCTTCTTGAGTCGCAATGTGACACACTTTATCAAAATTAAACCACATTAACCATTTTTGGACCATTCACCTAGGCGGTCAAGTCCTTCTTGCAGAGTTTGTTCATCATAAGCGTTTCTGATGCGTTGCCATATCTTAATACAATCTGCAAACAAGACTGCATTACTGACCAGTCCATGCCTGCAGTCGCTGAGGTAGATAAGGAAGAATAGTGGTCCAAGAAAGAAGCCCTGAGGCACTCCACTCGGAACGAGCACTGAAGAGGATTTTGCGTTGCTGACGCACACGGACTGCGATCGGCCTATGATAAAATCTCCTACCCAATTTCGTAAATTGCCCCTTATCCCGTATTCGCCAACCTTGTAGAAAAGCCGTTGGTGAGGGACACTATCGAAGGCTTTTTTAATGTCTATGTAAACAACATCTACGGGGGTATTTTCGTCTAATGACTTGGACCACTGCTCCATAGAATAAAGCATATTGGTCAGGCAGGAGTGGTTCCCTCGGAACCCGTGTTGGGCACCATCAAGGAAGTTTTTTTCTTCGAGGAACGACATAGTGGCCTTTTTGATGATCCTTTCCATAACTTTTCAACAGATGTAAGTTAGGCTCACTGGTCGATAGTTGTTCGCGCTGGTTCTGGATCCACCCTTGTGAATAGGGCATATGTTTGCAACTTTCCAATCGGATGTGAGGAGGCCCCGATCAAAGGACTTCTGAAAAATGTGCATAAGTGGTCTGGAAAGTTCCGAAGCCAGCTCTTGCAGTACCTCTGTTGGTATTTTGTCTGGACCGGGAGACTTAGCTTCATTGAGCGCAAGAAGTTCATTCCTTACATCTTCTTTTGTGTAAGGGAGGTCCTCCATGATTCTGCCATTACTCTCTACATGGAAGTCTATTGGATTAAAATGCAGTTCCTCAGTGAAAACAGATGCATAAAACTTTTCAAAGGTGTTCTGCATTTCGAGCTTGTCTATAATTGTCTCATTATTTTCACCTTTTAGTACTGCAACCGTGTCTTTGTTTCTTAGCCTGATGTTGATGTACCTGGAGAGCACTTGTGGCTTAGTTACGGCCCAATCGATCACTTTCGCTTCGTAGTCTTTCCGTGCTTTTCGAATGTTTGATCTAACCTCTCCCCTTTTGGCGGAATTCTTCGTAGTGTGAAGGCTGGCATGTTGATGCGTACCTTCCCCAGAGTTTGTTCTTGCAGTTTATGTGGCTCTTCATATCTTGCGTTAACCATGGGGGCCTACTCGCCTTTTCTACTTTTTTTCAGCGGACAGTTTCGATGCATAACTTCGCTTATAAGATAATACGGTATATTTCAATGCTAAAACTCTGCTGCCTTTGAACGACAACGGATTCTAGTGACTCACTCCACATAAGGAAGCAAGTCCGAAGGCTCCAACCCTCGTAACAAGTGCGACTGCACTAAAGGCGGCCCCTGCAACAGCCAATCACAAACTTCACAAGGTATAGTAGGTTCCTTCGACGAATAAGACGCAGGCACGCCTAGGTCGATGCAGTCTGTCCGGCCAACAACGTTCGAGGCAACCGGACAATGCCCGCTCTCGCTGCAGCTTGCCAACTGCTACTAAAACCCAACTTGGATCCGCCCGCCCGCCCTGCCTCCTGGCTGTTTGTTTGCTCTCCAAGTCAAATCTCCTTCCATCTATTCTCTGCTCCTCCGTATACACAATATACGGTTCCTATAACTCTGGCCATTCCGAGACTTCTCCTCAACTAAGTAACCATTGTTTGAAGATCGCAATTGCGAGGGTTTAGCTTACTTCACCCCCAGTGATATGACCTTTAAATTCTTCAACCACGCATTGACGCCATTTCGGTATAACACGCCCACATATCGATTGCATACGTTTCTACGGCCATACATTAGTTCACTGCCAATAATGAAAGGTTCCTGTACCTTTTCGCGATCTTATTGGGATACTGAAATTCCATGAAAAAGAAGGCTTACAGAGATAGCATTATTTATTCTGAAAAACAGACTACAAACTACGGATGAGCAAATTTTCAATTCATTAGGATTGGAGTACGTAATAATACCTAAATTGGGCGAATCATCTATCAGATTCTGCTATTGATTGCTATATTGTGTATGCATTAGGGAAAAGTTCTTTAAAATCATATCACCAGTTTCGAAAACAACGGGAGAAAAAGTTTCGAATGGACTTAAAACGTTTGGGAGGCTTGGAAAGTTCGGCCGTACCTTCAACTTCCCCAGACACTGATGGTGATGGCAATTTGGCCGTTGCTGCCTTTGGCCATTTTTCTAGGAAAATGAGGAAATAAACATGCATCAGTATAGACCTCATTAGAGCTGCCAAACTAGTCAGATTGTAAGGGATACATCACACTCACTGTGTAGCCAGGTGAAACTTCCTTTGCGAAGAGATGGCTTATGCTGGGGGTTTATGCCTGATGACACGCTAGAGCCGATCGCTTCCCCGGCAGCAGTGGCATTGTGGACATTTTGGCAAAAATCCCAGTTAGCCAGGGCCGGCGGCAAAAATGCCTTGTGTTCCAACGGCATCATTCTACTGTCATCAACTTGTTGCCTTGTGCATTGAATATGGATTGGAACCAAAGCCCCATCTTCGTAGTAGTAGTAGCAATAATCTGATGATTGTCGTGGCAGTGGTTTCTTCACTTCAGTAGCTAATTGGCTGGAGGACGGTCCCTGGTCACTGAAGTTGTATTCCACGATTGATGAAAATCGACACCTCTTGAGGGTCTTACATTTCTGTGGTCTATAAGTATTAACAGATAATAATAACACAACAAATTGTAAAACCTAAATCAGATGGTACGTACTCCAAAGGCTGCATTAAGTATGAATTAAATGTATGCTTTACCTTGCGTATCCTATGATTGGGGTGGTGCTGGTGGGAGAAAAACTGGGTGGTGTCCTTATAGTCGAAATAATTGCATGGTGAACCTGTGGTTCTAAAATATCTGCAAGAATTAATGACAACAGTACAACTATGGTGTATAAGAAATAAGCATTTCAGGCATTCGCATTCATGCAGTAGCTTACCTACGGTTTCCGACAGTAGCATTGGACACTGTTCTATTGCTGGGAAGTATTTATTTCTACGTTCGTATTTCTCGTAGAGCTTAATGAATAGGAGAACAACACAGCATAAGAGGAGCTCGAACATCTTCACAAAATACTCGGCGTTGAATGAACCCGCCTGCCGGCCGACCGCGGTTATCGATTTTTGGGTGTCCTGTTTGAACTGTCTACCTTCGATCAGACCGTGTAGCGTGGTAGCATAGCACGTGTCCAACACGACATCCGGGTTGATGTTCGCATGATTCAACCACCCTTTTAGTGATATGAGATGTTCTATGCTGTGCGTGTGGAAGTGATGCTTCACTAGATGTGCATTCCCGACTGTGATCTGGAGTTATCGATCCGCTATTTACATATAAACAGGCCAGCAGCCTAGGATGAGTTTGTGCTTCGCCATGAAGTTGTCTGAATGGTCATGAACGAGTTCAATGTTAAGGCAAGCCTTCAGCTCAATCCTTATTTTTATTCCCTGTACCATGCAGAACACGCTTACCGCTACCACAATATAGTTCTTATAACGGATTTAAAAACTACAATAAACTAGATTTAGATTCTGATGTTAAAATGATTGAGCACAGTATTGTGCAGACGACTATTTCTACGACTGATCACCAACTGAAGTTTAACCTTAGCTGTAATACAGTTTCCGGATAAAATACCTTGAAAATTACCTGAAGTAGTCCGTAGGCTAAAAATGCGCGGATAGAACAGAAAAATGAAGAGGAATGCTTCAAGCACACGCTTGCAAACGAAGAGCAAAAAGCTGATGTAGTATGAATAGTCACAGAATATTGCTACTCACATAGCACGAGTAGCTTCATAATCATGCGCAATACTCTCCCTCGTGAGTCACATCGACAGTGGTGAATATAATGTTGTGCGCATGTACAGTTTGGTCTTGCATGCGTTTGCACAGGCGGAGAGCACAAGCTCTTCGGAAAAGTGGCATTCAACGCTGGCTATTACACTTTGTTACTGAAGCACCTTTGACGCGCATTGCCCCTTGTTTTGCCGGGACGTCGTTCTAGATGATGACAGCGCAAAATGGGCGTGTTAGCTTGGGTAGAAAAATAATCGGAGACAAAAGAACTAGACCAGTCCATTCATAAAACTGAAGGTTAGTATGGGGTCCCCTCGTAGTTGCCCTCAGGAAAGGGAATAATAGGTTAGAGGTTAATAGGCTGCTTGCAAAGGCGCCTGTTCCCAGACACTGTCACTCGCCTACAGACCTTCTCAAAGACGGTACAGGCTTGGACAGTCCAGGTTCTCCAAGCCTCTTTAGCGAATTCTAGGTTCAATTTAACGAAACATTTCTTCTCAAAACCCCATGAAGTCTCGCCTAATCATTTGCAGCATGGATTTGGCTGAATTCGCCACATTCGTGTGGTTTAGCGTTGATTTGAGTGAAGAAGTTATTCAACACACCCAAGTCCCTCTGACTGTCAACCTTTAGTAGGCAACTGGAGCAAGGATCCGCTCCATTGTGTTACAATACCTGGAGTTTTGATCGTTAAACTGACAAGCTTCTCGTGTGTCTATCGCAGGAGGATAAGTAAGCTGAACCCTTGCAACTGCGTTCATCAGACCACGGTCAATAAGTTGAGAAAAAGTCGGTGGAGGCCAAAGTAGTAGGGATAGTTTATTGTGTACACAGAAGAGCGAAGAATAAATGGAAGAAGTCTGACATGAGAGAACACAACCAGCCATGATGCCAACCGTGGTCCAAGTGCTGGCTTGACAGCAGTCACTCTAGTAGACAGAGAGAGCGTCATTGCCTGGGTCGGCCTTGAGGTTTTTGGTCAGGCAGACTGATTGCGTTGGGGCGCGTGCTGGCATGCTGTTCGTCGCCGACCGAAAAGGCATATATGCGGCAATTGTAATTGGCGGATCCAGGCGTCGATATCACTTTGCCGCAAGCAAGGCACCACAGGAGCAATGATGGACTCCTTAAAGAGTCAAAAAATTAGATTAATAAAGTCATATTTCCGGTAATTGACTAGCATTATTTGGAATATTTATGTCTTCCAGTACAAGAAGCGTATGTTTCGTCTGTGCCACCGTTAACCCACAACTGATAGTTTCAGAAATTTATTTTTAAGGTAATTCATTGTTGTTTTTTTTCGAATAGCAACATAATTTTGGCCAATTAATTGGGCTATCGTAATTTCCTTCTCTCATCCCTTCTTTCTGTTTTCATGCAGGTGAAACTGCAGGGGTAAAGTATTGGATTTAGGGCTAGTCTGCAGGAAACCTACTCCCTTGATGTATTTATCTGCCAGTGCGTAAACTCGAAGTGTACAGACCAACTCACTACAGTAGATTATTCGCCGAAGACATGCCCGCAACCAGAGAGCGGAAGTCTTTGAGTGTTAGGGGTACAACAAATTTAGGGAAACAAACGTATGTCAACGATGTCCGTTGAGCCAATCAGATTCTCTTCTAAAATAGTGGCCGGTCCCATTGGCTGATGGCTCAGTGAATGTCTGTATTTTGAATTCGGAATTATCGATCGATTAACGGCTAGTGTACGTTCGTCCGTGTAGGCCAATCGATACCCTGCTTGAAGCATAGCTATGCCTGCAAACTACTGCTTGCTAAGGCTGTTCGTTAGGCCGTCCTAACGAGTAAAACCCTAGCAACCGCGATCTTCAGAACATGGTTACTTAGTATAGGAGAAGTCGGTACAGGCCACTTCATCTGTCCACCAACCACCATAGTTTATTCATACCATATAAATGTAAAGGCCTAACGAGAATTAATCGAAAACAAACGCATGTTCGCCAATTTATCTTCTGAAAAGGCCGGAGTGTTAGGAACAGTATATTGTGTACACAGAGGAAAGGTGAATAGATGACGGAAGTCTGACTTTGGAGAACACGACCAGCCAGGATGCCAGCCGTTGTCCAAGTGCCAGTCTGACAGCAGTTAGGCCAGTAGACAGACAGAGAGTGAGAGCGTTCATTGACTAGGTCGGTTTGTGATTGGTTGGACAGCGTGTGGGTAGAAATCGACGTGGGAGGCCTGTGTATCGTACGCCAGTAAGTTTGGCGGCCGCCGCGACGTTGAGGTTTAGATTGATTGAGGTCACGACAGGAAGGCCAGGCATCGGGCAGGCAACTATCACTATATGATAGCCAAGTGTGCTCCTGTGTCAACACCGGTTATGCCCCCCCTGTTACGTGTAAGGAAGTGAAGGCAGAACAAGATATCAGATAGTTCTTTACTGTTTGTTTAACTAGTACATCAGCTCTGTTTCCTGTGTGTCCAGCAGCTTGTCATCTGTGGTCGGTCTCGTCTCGGCAGCAGAGGTTCTGGTCGTCGGCCGCGTCTTCTGCACCAGAGTCACCAACTTCAGCGGTGGCAGCATATTTAAGGGGCGTCGTCATTGCTCCCCATTGGCTCTCCACGTGTGGGCGTGCGCGCGCCTGCTTATGCACGCCTGTGCATCTGTCATCAGCGTGACCTCACGATAGCAGCAACTCGGCCCCAGGGCAGTCTCGCTTGCACGTGCCTCCCATGTCCTGACCTTATGTCCGCCCTTTGAAGGTCGCTTTTAACTGCTTGAAACGGTCATCAGTAAGGACCTTTTGTTCTGGTACTCTCAGGATGGCCCGAGGGATAATTCGCGTACGGGACGTCGCAACAGGTTTCTTGAATGGCGCCACCGTCAAATAAACCAGCCTCACGTTCAGCTAGCATGGGTTGCTGCTGAGCAGGTCACAGGTCATACTGGCCTAAAGCACAATATATTTTGAAGATTTTAAGAATACACTAAAAGTGAGTAGATTTCGCTTCTTTTGTCAAGAATAGAGATTAGGTAGGAGGAAGTCGACTCTCGGACGAGTGCAGTCCGGGCGCGAGGGAGACGTGTCCGAATAGCGTAGGGTGAGTGGCTGTCCCCAGTGGACAGAAAGGTACTTTTGTGATTCAGCCTAAGTAGGTGATTGGCCAGCCCTGGTGAGTCGGGCGCCAGTATGTGCGCACGTTAGCCAGCGTGAGGGATCGGGCATTGGCGCAGGTCACCACACCCGTGATTGGCTGCTCAGACGCTGGTCGAGACTTGCGATGACGTGACTCCCTGTGCGGTGTGACACCGAAGGTGGACTGCACAAAAAAACCACAGCAAGGTGTCATTTAAAACTGCATCGGCGTTGATACAGCCGTATGAAAGATGTAAACCTATCTAATCTTATTTCACCTCTCACATTCGCCAAAGTCACCAGGTAATGCTCGAGTCCTGATTGTTCAGCATCTGTCAAAGACAGGACTAGCAGTAGTTTGACTTTAAGATCCGTTAATAGTTAACGGGTAACATATGCAATTGGGATTCCAATTAGCTCGCTACTCATGACAATGATGCAGGATGGGTGCATCCTGAAACAAATAGGAGTAGAATTACCTAATAACATATAGTCCCGATCAAAAAACCGACAACACGACGGACCCATGGCTCAAGGGTTGGAGCGTTTGCCTCTGGCCGGAGAGGCACGCGTTAGAAACTCGAGCATGGCGGCAATGTTCACTGCTACACTGGAGTTGACCTCCTAGCACCTGATGTGGCCCAAATAGGCCGAAAAGCTTCGTGATGTGGTCTGTGTTTTCGGTAGAATGATAACATTAAGATCTGTTCTCACAGTTAACGCGCTGTAAGGCGTACACAGGAGGCAGTAACTCTATTAAAGCTATTTAAAGACAGTACTATTTTGCCATCTCGGAAAATTTGATGAGGCAGTATGTATTTATAAAACATTTTTCCCCGGTAATAATTTGAAGCAAGACAGAATAGCAGAATTTATTCGCGCGAATAAATTTCGAGAGCGCTTTTCAGCTGTCATTTAAAGGAGACAACATCGTGAATTCAATCAAGCAAACACTACGGTGTTCTATTCAAAGAACTTACAATTAACCGGTCAAAGGATGCCTTGCCTTTGCACGCCACCTCAAACTGTGTATGCGAATTTACCTGCCCTTGCGGATGCAAGTACATTGGCCGTACGCAAAGGCAATTGGTAACCAGGGCTGCTGAGCATTTGCCTACTTGGCTTTTAAAACAGGAGAACAAAGTACCACGTTCATCTATTACAAAACACCTACTAGACAGTGGTCATTCGGTTGACACTAACACATCTTTCCGCGTTCTTGTTCGAGCACGAAAAAACCGGACCTAACGCTACATGGAAGCATCCTACATACGGCGGGAGAAACCCGACCTATGTAAGCAACTAGACCATGTAGTCAATCTTCAACTGCCGTGGTAAATACATACCACACCTTTATTTTGTTAAATTCCCCCCCATTTCTTTGTTCCAAAGTTTAACAGTTGACATAACTTTTGGCCACTTGCCACGTTGATACGACCTTGCTTTTATCGATTTTGTATAAATTAAAATTGATGTGTTCTCTTAATATTTCGTTGTTCATGCAGGGAGCGGAAACAGCTGAAAAGCGCTCTCGAAATTTATTCGCGCGAATAAATTCTGCAGTATGTATTAAATGTAATTGTAACGGACGAATGGGGAGCTTACTGAAC
>JAYGXS010002455.1:0-10345 GCA_036362985.1 Ligula intestinalis | reverse complement strand
AGCAGACATTAAATTTCTTTGGGTAAGAAGACTCGAAGCTGGTATATGCTTTCTGTTTCGCGTGTACAATAGTCCTAATCTCTCACAAATTAACGCTCTCCTTCCGGTTGACCGACCTTACGCCACTAGTAACTCTTCCATGATAATTTTACCACCCCGTAGCTCCACATCTAACCGTTCTCGCTTTTTTACCTCCAAATATGCTTTTATTTGGAACAACCTTCCTCTCGATATTAGGTTGGCTACTACACTGTCGATTTTTCAAGGCAAATTATATAAGCATTTAAATTTAGAGGAAATATAGTCGTTACTGTCTGTTTCCTTTCCAAACAGGCAATTTGTAGATTTCGAAAAGGGTCCTCCTGGCATTTGAAGCTGTTCCCAGGATACGATGACCTTCGAGGTTATTGCTTGGCCAGCAACTTATCGGTGGACTCTGGAGTCTGGTGCATCACATCTTGGTGATGCTGCCTTAAATTCCACTGCCCTCTCCTGTTGTTCCGGATGACCGCTTCTTAACTCACCGCTATATTATTTTTCCCATGACAATGAGCGTCGTGAACCCTCAACAACAGGATCCCATCTGACTGTACCATGCTACCTCTTAAGGCAGTTTTTTCTCCTTCATTATTTTGGAAATCGGTGCCTCATTGAACTCATCCACCGATGTAGGAGTTTTCTTTACTACCCAGCTAATTATTTTATAAGAGTTTATTGTTAATCTGAAATATTTTTATTTTTTCTTATTTTCACGATAGCACTAAGTTTGTAATGAAAGGGCTCCTTGGGCCTTAAATATACAATTTATTTATTTATTATTTATTTATTTATTTAAATGGCTGTTCTCCCGGACAAGAACACAATGATCACTTCGGCCAATAGGGGTCTGTGTATTCCTCTCTACTAATGACCAGATCCAGACAACTAGGCTGTTGGCCACTGCGAAACCGCGTGTCCATTGTGACATGCTGGGTATGAAATTCGTATTTTACCAAGTGAATCAGTTTCTGCTTGAATGAGTTCTCTGATCGCCTGTTGTACATCAATCCCCAATTAATGTCTGGAGAGTTAAAATCTCCAAGTATTAGGGCATTTTTGCTACGGCATATTTGTTTTACCTCAGTGATTAAGGCATCGTTCACTTCCATCATTTGTCCTGGGGGTCTTTATACCAGAGCAATATGGAGGTTAGGTTGGTTCGGTACTCTCAGCTTACAACTTATTATCTCCCACTTTATTATTTGATTCATTAACGGTCTGTTGTGAAAAGATGGTGACAGAAAAATTTGAAACTATGTGCGAAACAGCTTTGGAAGACGGGAAGGAATGTTCGCCAGTGCCTGCATTCGAAATCCCGACATCATCGCAACAAGGAAAGAAAGTCACACCACCGCCCGGATTCGAACCCTGGACCCCCCGCGTAGGAGTCGAACGCTTACCTCTCTTCGCCATCACGGGATGCTGCGATAGTTTCCAAATTCCTCTACTAACTACGGAAACTCGATCTAGAAGTTATTTGAAATCTCCTCCTGCCAAGCGAACTAAAAGTCGTAAAAGTTTAAGGGATGTAACTCATGAAGATGAAGCCTCCGTATCATATTTTACCCTTTGAACAAATTTACAAACCTTGAGATGGTGGTTAATATTCTTAGAGTGGAGATGGAGGAGCTGAAATTTTTTTCTCTATTTCTCCCTCGTGAGAAGAAACCGGCGATGCGTGAACGTGAGCGAGGAAACCTAACGTACGGAGAAGCAGCATCCCTCACCGAAGCGTCTACGCACAAAAATGATCCGGCAGCCAGGGTGCTTGACGGAGTTGGTAGTCTGCCATGGACAGGGGAAACGGTCAACCCACTGGCTTCGAAGAAAACGAAGAAGCGCTCTCAGGCTTTCAAAAAAGGCTAACCAAGCCCAAGTGCTAATATAAGTTGGCCGAGCTTGAGCACGAGCCAAACAAAAGGGCACCTTCGCAGGCCAAAACGAACAGGAGCGCTGAACCTCGAAGCGAATCTGTCCTAACAAACCCTAGAGAAACAGAAGGGGACGACAGTCGGAAGGTGAGTACCACTCGTATAAACTGCATAGTCATAAAAGGCATGACAGAAGGTACTTCCGATACCCCGAAATCTAGATAAGAAGGGGACAGGAAGTTATTTAAAGAATATCTGAAATTCCTCCTAAAGGGTGAAGAGAAAGTCAAAGTTCTGAAGGCATTCCGAATGGGCCGTATAACAGACTCAAAAGATGAACAACGCCAACCAAGACCGTTGAAGGTTGTTCTGAAGAGTGAGGCTGAGGTCCAGCTATTGTTAAGCAGGAAACCAATACTTAGATACTCACACCCGACGGTTTTTTTTCAGCGGGATTTTTCCGCCGCGGAGCGGGAGAAATGGAGATTGCTAAAAGTAGAACTCCACAGGAGATGCGAACTCGGTGAGAGCAATCTTCGAATTCTGAACGGGGAGATCGTCCATGTCCTGAGGTCACTCCTCTGGAGAAAGCCGATAACCTAACAGCCTAGTCGGGATGGACAACAGTCCGTCTCCATCAGCACCTACAGCTCCCTGCATGCAATCACACGCAAGAGGCAACCGCCTGCATAAAGTGGTGAATAAGTCTAAATTGAGCTTTCGTTACACTTATGCCCAAAGTCTTCCTTCAAATTTGATGAACTCAAGGCAGTACTTTCGGAGCGGAAACCTGATGTAGTTGCCATAACGGAAACATGGCTAAAAACAGAAATAGCAGATTCGGAGATTTCGATTCCAGCATACCAGCTTTTCCGCAAAGACCGCCAAAACCGACACGGAGGTGGGGTTTTCGTGTATGTCAGGACTGAAATCTCTGTTGTAGAAAGAGAACACACTGTAGCCCTGGAGTGTGAGTCCGTCTGGTTAGAGATCAAGAAGGCGAATTCACAGAACCTTGAATTCCTGGCCGTTTACCGGCCACCAAACATTCTAAGTGGAGCCGACGACTCGCTCCTTTGTCTGGTGAAAGAAGCTGCTAGTCACCAGCAGGTTCTCATCGTTGGTGACTTCAACGCCCCTGCAATTGAATGGAACAACCTGACAGTTGAGGCGGCGTCAACTTCCTTTAGTTCCAAATTAATGGATCTCACGCTTGACCTATCTCTAGTTCAGAACGTTTCGGGCATAACCAGATTTCGAGAAAACCAGCGGGCTACTTGTTTGGATCTCATTTTCACGAAGGATTCATCCTACAAAGATGAAGTGCATTCAAGTGCTCCGCTCGGTACGAGTGACCATACGACGCTAATGTGGGATTACTCTCTCCATACTCAACGGCTGAGGAAAACGGAGGACCAGCCAAACATATGGAAGGCAGATCTCAATTCAATGAAGAATGCACTATCGTCCGTGAATTGGGACTGCCTACTCAAGGGGGATCCGGAGGAGGATTGGAGATCACTCAAGAGGGTTGCATTAGATCTGCTTAAGCGCTTTTGTCCGGTCAAGGTACACAAGACGACTAGTCGTCCTGCCTGGTTGACGCGAGACCTTAACAGGCAACTGAAGAAGAAGAATAGGAAATGGAAGTTATTCAGGAAAACTGGGTCGCCAGTACACCTCGAGGAATTCCGACGCCAAAGAAATGCAGTAAAAAATCAATTCGCCAGACCAGGAAAAACTATGAATCAAGAATCCTCCAGCATGCCGAAGAAAAGCCCAAAATTCTATTCCGCTATATTAACAATAGATTAAAAAACAAGGATCCTGTCGCAGTACTTAAGAATGATGATGGCGGAGAAGTCGTTGAGAATGACGAGAAAGCCGAGTACTCTAGCCGGTTCTTTGCCTCGGTATTCACTAAGGAAACCGAGCTTCATTTTGATAATGCCAACAGTGCTGTTTTAAACGCCGGTCCAGCACTTCATTCTCTACTATTTCCAACATCTGTAGTTGAGAGGGAGCTGCAGAGCCTCAAAGAAGCAAAGTCATCCGGTCCAGACAATATACCAGCCAAGTTCTTGAAAGAATTGGCAAGCGAACTCTCAGAGCCCCTAGCACATATCTTTCGTTCTTCATTTGAACTAGGAAAACTGCCATCTGAATGGAAAATGGCAAATATTTACCCGATATACAGGGGCGGAGCCCGAACGAAGGTCAACAATTACCGGCCCGTCAGCCTAACTTGCATTTGCTGTAAGGTGATGGAAACGATAATTAAGAAGACGAAAATGGAGTTCTTGGAGGGGAACAACCTACTGTCAGGGCTACAACACGGCTTCAGAAATAACCATTCTTGCCTTCTCAGCCTTCTACTCTCCACTGAGCAGTGGACTCACGCACTAGATGAAGATGGTAAGGTTGACGTCATCTATACGGACTTCAAGAAGGCATTCGACAGCGTCCTACATAAGTGTCTTATGTATAAATTGTCAGAAATCGGCATAAGAGGAAACCTGCTGGCATGGATCACATATTTTCTCACAGGGCGATCGCAAACTGTGTGCATCGGTGACTCAAAGTCAAACCCTACATCTGTTCTGAGTGGCGTCCCCAAGGCTCTGTCTTAGGGCCACTGCTCTTCCTTATATATATCAATGACTGTGTCAACGACCTGTGTTGCAGCGCTATCATGTTTGCCGATGACGTCAAACTCTGGCGAGCCATCAGGTCTGACGCCGATAGAAAAACGCTTCAAGAACGTCTCAATCGACTTAGCTGCTGGTCTGCTCATTGGCTTATAAACTTCAACATTAGTAAGTGTGTGGTTTTAAGACTCCGTACTAGAAGGACTGATGAGGAGAACGATTCCTTCCAATACCTCCTCGATGGGCACCCGCTTTCAAATCTGAACGAACAAAAGGATCTCGGTGTTCTAATAAATTCCTCACTTAAACCATCTACTCAGTGTGTAAAGGCAGCTAACCTCGCGACACAGGTGCTGTTTGCGATTAGGCGGGGATTCATCAACATTGACAAGGAGCTCTTCAGGAAAACCTAGGGAGCGTTGGTTCGGTCCCACTTGGAGAATGCTGTTCAGGCCTGGCGTCCGTGGTTCAAGAAGGATTACCTGCACCTGGAACGAGTGCAGGCGAGGGCTACGAAGATGGTCAAGAGTCTTGGTCATCTGCCTTATGAAGACAGACTGACCGGACTTGATCTTTTCCCTCTCAATTATAGGCAACTCTGCGGGGACCTCATACAAACCTACCGTATTGTTAGAGGCCAAGAATGCGCCCTAGAATTTGATGATTTCTTCGAATTGGCTCGGACTGACCATCTGCAAGGTCATCCTTTTAAACTACAAAGGAAACCGGCCCGTATCGACGTTCGACGAAACGCCTTCTCTCAGAGGATCATTGGAGCGTGGAACGGACTCCCGGAAGATGTGGTCCTCTCAGATACTGTTGACATTTTTAAACACAAGCTTGATTCTCATTTGCTAAGAAACTGTGGCAGATATAATGAACAAAGTGTCAGTAGCAGCATTTTGCAACTGGCTCACACTTATCGCTGATGTTAAGCCTTCATTTGTACATTTGTATTATGTACTATTGTTACAGTGGACCTATCATGCGATTTTGGTTATGAATAGGGAGCTCAAGGGCGAAAGCCTTCTTCCCTTAATAAAGTGACTTCAAGGGACTTGATTGTTCCTGCCTGATGACGAACTATCGCGGACGTAGTCGATACCATCTCGTATGAGCATTGCGATTCCCACACCCCTTATTCCATTTCTGTCCACGCGGGTAAGCTGAAATACTTCCAGCCTGACTTCGTTTGGAATTTTTTTCTGAATTTATATTTTTTAGCTCCGGTACGGCAATATCTGTACATGGTTCATTTCGAAAAAATAGAAATTCAAAAAAATTTGACAATATGTGCAAGTAGACGTAGAAAGTCATAATAATGTCAGCAGAAATCGTCCTTTTGGGGCAACATTTAGCAATGGTTTGGTGGTAATTTTAAACTAAAAAACGAAAACTTATGGCAGTTACAAAAACTCTTACAGTGAAAATGGAGACAGTGTTCAACGTGCCTCCATGTTCAAAAAGTGTGTAAGAGAAAAAAACTGCTTAGGGAGATAGTAGAAGGAACGTAGTAGTAGAGCAGAAATAGGCGTGGGTGGTCTGATGAAGGTGAGTAATCAACAAAACTGCAGCAATTTAGACTGAGTACTTCCGCGTGGCTTCGTTTGATTCAGTGGTGGTTAAGGGAAACATCAAGGTTCTCGGGGGAAACGAGGCAGAGAGAATAGTTTCCAGCAGATCTCCTAAATTCCCGATTATCCTTTCTTGGAGTCATGGAGAAAGCTGCTCGGAAAAGATGAGGAGAATAGAAGGTTAATAGAATCAGTGTTAAGATAAATGTGCAGTCTCCGTTTGAAAGCAGACAGTCTAGTTAACGACCTAATTTCGATTGGCAAGTTATTCCAAAGAAAGCTATATATGGAAGCAAAAAACAAAGAGCGTTTACATGAGGAAGATGCAGGAGGGGCTATAACAAGTGCCGAGTTTCTTAGGTTGTAGGGACGGCTGACGGGGGTAATGACAGAAGTTCTGGGCAAATTTGTGCTATTATTAAGCCGAAAAAGGAGACAAAAGCCTGCTTCCAATCTCCTGACCCAAAGGAACCTTAGTTTCGTTAATTGACATCTATTTGAGTAACAAGTATTAGAAGCTGTCGGATACAGCAGTTTTCGTGTGAACGTTTTTTGAATTTGTTCAATTTTTGAACGGCTAACTTCATTTATGAGACCAAAAAAGGGGCAACAGTATTCTAAGATGGGAAGCACGACCATACGATAAAGTCTTAATTTCATTTCAGGAAGATAGAAATTATAAGAAATAAAGCCGCAAATCTGTGCGGCTTTGGCTGTAATTCTATCGGCGTGAGGAGAAAGGTCTAATTTATTGGTGTAGCTTAATCCGAGGTCCTTGATACTGGAACATTCAGTCATTGGGTAACCTTGAAAAATAACAGGTTGTGGCAGCCTTTCAGGCCCAAAGCACATGTATCGGCACTTAGAAGGTGAGAATCCATCTGCCATGTTGAGCTCTACGCCGAAAGAGTGTGCAGATCAGAATGAATTTGTTCTAGGCATCACGCGGGCGTAGAGTTAGAGAAGGAGTAAGCACACTTGAGATCATCTGCATAAATATAAGATTGGGAGTGTTTAAAACTCAATGAGATATCATTTATGTAAAGCAAGAAGAGCAGAGGACCTAGCACGGTACCTTGAAGGACACCACTCAAAATTGCGGTAGGAGTAGAGTATGAGGATCCCACTAAGACCTTTTGTTGTCGATTTGAAAGATAGGATCGGATGAAGTCAGTAAGAGGACTACGAAATCCTATAGCTTCTAGTTTGGGTAGGCGCCTCCTGTGAGGAACTTTATAAAATGCTTTACTAAGGCAAATTAGATAACTACCACAGATAGATGATCATTACGAAGAGAAGTAAGTAGATTTAGAAAAGACATGTGGCATGTTTTACAAGATCGGTCCGGTAGAAAGCCATGCTGTGAGGAGCTGAGAATGTTATTGTTTATGCAGAAATCTGTAATTTTTTTGGCAATAAGTTTTTCAAAGAGTTTAGCCAGAGAGGGCGTTTTATGAACACCGCAATAATTGTGAATATCTGATCGGGAACCAAATTTAAATACGGGAATTATAATAGAAGTTTTCCAGTAGTCCAGAAAAAAGCCATTGTCAAGAAACACTGAAAATAACTTACTCAGTAAGGGTGGGAAATCTTTTAATTGTTTGATGAGTGAGTTTGGAATGTTATTAGTTCCAACCAAATGTGAATTTTTAAGACGACTTATTTCTTTTGAATACAAGCGGGTGAGAAATTAAGGATACTGAGATTTGAATCACACAGCAGAGGGATTACAGGAGTGGGGCTAGTTTCGATGGTAAAGCATTTGGCGAAAAAGGAATCTAGCAATGCTGCTTTCTCCAAATCCTCTGTAACAAAATGATTTTTGCTATTGAGTAAGGGTTGAATGATTTTCTGAAGCTTAGCCGACAACCGAAGACGTAAGACTTGAGCAACAGATCTGGAAGAATTCGCGTCACTTAATGCTGTGGCCTCCCTACGCCTATCTCGTGCAAGCCTTATTTTAAGCGCTATTTCAAATATTTGCGCTATTCTTAAGTGAACTGATAAAGAGCTATTAGACGTTTCCTTAAGTTGTTTTTGTAATTTCTTAAGTCTATTTTGGAGAAAATCTTGAGTGGGATAAGCACCTGAATATTTTCTGTAAGGTTTTGCAATAGCTCCTGGGAGAAGTAGGGATTGTTAGTTGAAAATATGCTATGTCAATCTAGGGTACTTACGAAATCATTTATTAATTCATGGTTCACGTTACCAAAGTCGGGTTTATTGCATTTTACCTCGGGCTCTTTAGAAAGAGAGACTGGAAAGCAACAGTGAATTAAGGCATGGTCACTTGTGAAAATATCACGATGAAAATTCATAAAAAGAGGGTGGAAATCACTTGTAAAAATTAAATCTAATATTTTGTCATATCTGGTCACTGAACTGACCAGTTGTGACATGTTTGAAAAGTTAATAGTGTCAACCAATTTCTGAAATCTTGGTGTAGAGGTATTTGCATGCCAGGTGGGATTGTAGACACACCCAATTTCGCTTTTTTATTGTGTGGCAGGATGACTGAAATAAGACAAAAACTTCCAGAATATGACGAAATGCTCAGGTGATACGTGAAATGTACAAAGGATGATTTAATAGAAAGAAGGCAACCACCGCCACGCTTTTCAATGCGGTCTTGTCTGTAAAAACTATAATTATCTATGGCGACTGTCGAGTCAGTAATAAGAGAGTGTGTCCAAGATTCAGTGACACAGAGCACATCTGGATCAAGCTCAAATGCTACTGTTTTAAGTTCTGTCATCTTATTTACAACTGATCTCGCATTGAGTGAGACTATACTGAGCGTATCCTTCAGATTCAGGTTACGCTTCGCTGTTAAAAATGATCAGGCAAGTAACATAAATGGTCAAGTTGTCCTCGACGAGGAGCACAGTGATCAAGATCTTACAGAAACATCTCTAACGGCCTGCGGGACTGATACTCTGCGCCCAATTTCAACACATGAGGAACTTTCCGAATTAAAAACCCCGCTAATTATAGGCTCATTTTCCGGACCAAAAGTGCAAAATGTACCCAGCACATCAACCACTCATAGTGCGTATGCTAAGGCTGCATACAAATTACAGAAGGTAACCACAAATGTAGAAGGGGTGCAGCACGAAGCCAGAACTGATCAGTGCCATCCCAGCCTCCAAAGGAAGGCTATCTCTGGTGATGGTAACGGAAACACAAACTCAACAACTAGTCCTGACAACATCTCGGGGTCTTCCGAAAGCAGTAAGACTGGAATTACATCAAGGGTTTCCCTTGACCGACAAAACTGCATAGTTGTTCAAGACGAGTCAAACGGAACTACAGGTGAGGTATAACAGAAGTCGTCCATAAATCGGAAAAACAACATTATCATACAGGATGCTCCTGAGTCCACGTTTGACAGTACAACGGAACGAGTTGCACATGACTATGATCGAATACACGAATACGTCAGCGCTGTCCTAAAGAATGGGGAAACCTATACCGTAAATAAAGCCTTCCGTCTGGATAAAGCAGACCTAGGCTGCGACCTAAAAACAAACCTAAGGCCTCTCAAAGTTATATTCGATAAGGTAGGCTTGGCATCAAAACTGCTAAAAGGAAAAACGGCCTTACGAAATTTGCACAAGCAAGTGTTTTTTTCAGCCAGAGTACGAGCCGAGGGAGCGGATGAAAATGAGGCAAATGAGGCTCGAGCTGATAAAAAAGGATCTTCAGGCCTTCGTCCAGTGGTGTTGCTCATGGAGCCTCACGCTTTCATGGCACAAATGTTTCGTTATGGTTATGATATATATGTATATTTTGAAGGAAAACAGGCAAGAAATGCCCTAGAGGACCCTATTAATGTAACGCAAACAAGGTTATTCTTACAGTTAATGCGCAGTCGGGGGGAGCACATATGACATCATAACAGAAATTCGAGTGAATTTTCACGGAAAAGAATGAAAACGGTCTAAAGCCAGAAAAATTGTTCACAGTGCTGGCAGTAGGAAATCGTGTTGTAAAAACCGCCTTTTGTCAAATAAAATCACATCAAGTCTTCTTTCAAATTCCGCAATTGCGTCAGCGGAAACCGTCTCGCTTGGTAGCAAGTTCCAAGGCCGGACCACGCGTTGACTGAAGAAATATTTTCGGAGGTCTAATCGGGTGCACTCGTTTTTGACCTTGTAAGGATGGCCACGCAGGTGAGTAGTGGTGGTTAATTGGAAGAAATCCTCCAATT
>JAYGXS010002454.1:0-10345 GCA_036362985.1 Ligula intestinalis | reverse complement strand
TGGCAAGGGTCAAATACTCTACATGCTGCCTTGTTGATGTGAAACATTTGAAACCAAGAAAGCCTACTTTAGGCTTCAGGAGACGTTTAAAAATGAAACATTTTGACTAAAGAAGTTAGGCCTTTAAAAGCAAAATGCGCTTTTCCCTTAGATGCGCTCCAATGCGTGACATCTGGAGTCACATCGTAGTTCTGTCTCTACCGTCAACCTTGTCCCAATTTTAACAAAGTTTTACGATATCTCCCCAGCTGAAACCAGCAGCAACGGGCCAGATGGGTGAAAAACTAATAGAACCAAGTCACAAAGGCAAGTGATTGATGGAGCCCAATAGTGGCATGCACTGAGGAAAATACGAAAACAAAAATAGTACGAGCTTTCGCAAAACCTAACCACTGGCACAATCGTGCAGCCGTACGATATGGCATGCCCTGCCATACCTCAAGGATGCGTCGGAAGTGACCGAACGCATTGCTGCGGGACTAGGCGTCGGAATTGCCCACCCTTTTAATGCTACCATGCGCAGCCCGGTCATGCGAATCAGGGGCCGGTTAAGTCTCGGTGAGCAATTAGGCGTAGTGTATCACATACCATGTTTAAATTTTCCTTGAAATTACACGGGACAGACTGGACGCATGCTTAAGCCGCGGATGCCAGAACTTAAAGTGACTTTTGGACAGGGGGAAGTATTGTCAAAAGCGGCTGTCCACACCTTCGAGACCGGTCACGAGTTTAACGTCGCAGCTGCGAGGTTAATGCCCTACGCCGGCAACAAAATAGGCCGAGAATTGATGAAAGCCTGGGCCTCGGTTGGGAATTCAGTCAATCGATTTATCTATATAGCGCCGGCATAAATCGCCCTACGCAGGTATCTCAAGACTGATGGCACAGGTGGTTGATTGGCCCATGCCCCTTATAACTTTTGCTTGCTTTTCATTGACGCTTTTATCTCTGGTGATGGACTCCGGTAAAAACCCGAAAACTCAGACGAATAATATTATTATTCCGGTGATCCAAACGCCTTCTCGCTCTCTATGAATCGTGCACCTGCCCACCAAAACCCTCAATTTACGTCTGTAGAGAAAGGAGTGCATCCCACGAAAAAGAAGGAAGGAAGTGCGTATTCTGAACACACATTCCCACAATGAGACTCCTCTGTCGATTCAATAAATTTAAAGTTGCAAAATTCCCATCAGAGAATTCAGAAAAGTAATTGGCGAGCATACGTACGCTGCCAGCTCGGACCACTTCCATGTGCATCTGCTCAGTTACTTGCTCATGTGGAGCAGGTTATATCGGTCGCACGGCATAGCTGAGAAAAAGTGAAGTAATGAGCGTCAACAACACCACTCCTGCCCACGTGGTTGATTCTGGACAGCATGTGGATCCCCACGAAGCCCTCAAGGTTATTTATAAGGTCCCACCAAATGATTCAATGTCGTTTGGTCAACGTTTGCTAGCAACAGCAGAAGCAACCGCTATCTGTTTGACGAAGCCGGTTTGTGTGCAAGCAAAAGAACCTGCTGCAAGTTGCGAACTTGGCAAAACCAACGGTCAGATAAATGCCTGCATTTTTTCACACTTTCTCTCTCTTTCACCCTCCACCCTCTCCGGCTTCAGAAAACCCTCACTGCGCCGTAGCCAGCCACATATTATCTACCCCTATATTCCATTTCCATGACTAATTTTCCCGTAATTTTAAAAGAAATTGCCCACATATGTACCTCGTAGATTTGCCCTCCTTTTCATATAAATGCGATGGCCTGAAGACAGTAAAATCTAATTACCAGGTTATCTGAATTTGTTGTTGCTTAGTGAGTTTGCATAAAAAAACCACACTTTTGTTATAAAGTCAGATTCAAAATAGACGCCTTGCTTACGTGCGAATGGGAAAGCAGATCTTTCATAATGAATTGGTCATAAATCTCCTTGCCAAGGGCTATCCGCTCCTCATCTGTTTCCAGGTTCTCCAGTTTTCGAATCTGCATAGGCGAAGCTTTAGAAAATAGGCCAGGAGGAACTCACCTCCTCGTAAAACCGGATCTGAGGAACAGGTACTTCACTGTAGTTTAGACAGAAGTCTTTAAATAATAGGTAGCCTAGAAAAGCCGTAGATCGGCCGATGTGAGAGGGCGCATACCGAGCCTTTGATTGAAGATATTGTCAAAAGTCAGCTCTCCGCGCTTTTCCATGAATTTCATCATCACGCTTCGAATGCTAAAGGGCATCGAAAAAGGGAAATTATAGAAACTGAATTGACACCGGAGTATCACAATAATTTAAGGGGTTGCTCAATGAATAAAACATTTAAATAGCTTGAAAATTACTTTCGATAATACAATATAGATCATTTTATATGACATTTGTTTGAACAGCTACAAAATACCACTAACTGTGAAATTATTCAATATAATCAAAAACCTTCTCGGTATAAAGCAACAACTTGGCGACAAACCTTTCAAGAAATGAATTGAGCAGATAGCAAACGCCATGCAAGGGGTATACGGCCGCCATTTCATGCACGGTGACGGAATTAGCGAAAGGTTGACAATCACTCGCAAAATACGCTTATTGCGCTCCAACAGGTACAATTAGGAAGATCAATGACCTTCAAACAAAATCCATCGATGTGGTAGACATATTTATCAGCTAATTTACTAGATTAAAAAAAATTAAAGCGGAAAACGAACATCACAGCTCACTGATATCGGTAGATATTCACCGCACGCTGGAAATCAGCATTGACATTCGACATTACGCAAAAAACGCAAGAAAGGATTTGTGTTTGAAGTTCACACGATGTGACCATTGGAATACCTGAGTATACCAGCGACGTATCATTAGGTAATGAGTTGTAAAATGGCATTACGCCCTTCAAAAAATCAGCTTAGGCCGATTTATGATACGGTGAGTACGGACGATATTTATTTATATTCGGGAAATACCAGCATACCGAACGATAATTTGCTTTAAGTATCTCCAAAAATGGTCGAAATTAAAAATAATAATAATCAGCTTAAGCCTTTTTATTGATGCAAAAGGTATTCGATGAGGACAGACGTTTTCCATTGTTTGAGGTACAACAGCGGCTGTGGTTTGCTTTAAATTGTTAAGCAGTGCCAATTCGTGCTCGTAGATGTGTGTGGAGACGGATCTTTCTGTTTGGCCGGCTTATCGATTTGGTTCGAGTGTACGTATTAAATCTGACGACAACCTGAGGATCTAGTATCGAAAATCTACTGAATACATTCTCCTAATTTTCCCAAAGGATGCTTTTACTTAAAATTACATTTCTTGGGATGCTTCCCTTCTAGTTTATAGATTACATATGCATATTTTATCTGTATATTCATTCGGTGTGGTTCAAACACGAAATCGAGGGTAAGACGTGACAGTGGCAATTAATTTGAGTTGATCTGTTTTGTACTTGTAAATTTGGCAACGGTAGCTTATGAAACCCCACTCATTTATCCCTAAAACCTGCATGGTTTCCTACAAAAACGGTGTTTATCGGGCAATATGGGCGGGAAATTAGGACACGCGGTGTAAGGTACTTTAATAAATGCTAAATGCATTTTTATTTTACTGTATTTAGAAGTGTTGTTGATTTCTATATGTGCATTTTCCTAATCTGTAGTATCATTTAACTCATTGCGGAAAAACATGATTATTAAACTACAGGTTTCTTGCATTTCCCGAAAAATTGAAAGGTGGTTAGGAGGTCGTCTACTTCAACTTGACGTTCTGGAGTTAGATTGTTAAAGTTCGTGGTGCGAAGCGCCACGCACGCCTTCAATTTACATGCGGAACAACCTGCTCCCAGCGGCCGCCGGAAGCAACTTCGACTACATTTGTTCACTTTACACTTACTTCTTAAAATTTCCTTTTCTGCCTATCCTATTTCTTCACCCCGTAAAACTGGGTCTAGGGATGAATGAGAGGGGCTACATAAGCTAATTTCGCCGTAAATTTGCCTCACGGCTGAGCTAGCCGACATTCATGGGAGTTCTGGAACACAACTAAACGGTTAATTGAACAATTCCGCGGGGT
This sequence comes from Ligula intestinalis, assembly GCA_036362985.1. Classification (NCBI taxonomy): domain Eukaryota; kingdom Metazoa; phylum Platyhelminthes; class Cestoda; order Diphyllobothriidea; family Diphyllobothriidae; genus Ligula; species Ligula intestinalis. Next base: position 6,298 of record JAYGXS010002454.1, on the reverse strand, counting down.
TTCCTCCCTTTTTTATTTTCTGGTCGATTATGCAGCTTACGGACATATAAAGAAAGTGATTTCTTAAACAAAACTGATAAAGGACCGAAGATATGCGCGCTCTGCCGTAGATCAAGTACTACTCAGAGGCGACCGAGCGCATCGTTGCAGGACGAGGTGTTGGAATTATACATAGACTCAAAGCTATGAAGCACAGGGTATTTAAAATAAAAGACTGGCTGAATCCCCATGAAAAATCAGGGTGGTGTATTGCATCCTGTGCTTAACCTCTTCTTTAAACTACATAGGGCAAACTAAACGCATGCTCACATGGCAAATACATGAACGTAAGCTGACGTTACGACTAGGCGATGTATTATCACAAGTCGCAGCGTATACCTATGAAATAGGCCGTGATTATTAACGTTGCAGCAGGCAAGGTACTCACTCACACTGGAAACCTGACGAGCCTGGAGGTGCTGGAAGTCTGGTGCACAGACGAGAAGTCAATCGCCCGATGTGTCGAGTTGGTGCCGACGTACAGAACCTTGCGTAGTCACGTCCAGTAACGCCTGGACGTCCGTCGCAGTTAGTTGGCCCACATTCTCTATACTTAGCCCCCATTTTCGTTGCTGACGCCCTAACGGTCCTTGACATCACTGAGCGCTATTAACGTATATCCCAACACTTCCCCTCCTCCTTTCCTTTCTTCATCGTTGTGTCACTCGACCGCTGACAGTTGATTGGTGTACGCCCACTTTAATTGCCCCCTTTTAATTGCTGTTTCTTATCTCTGACGATGGACTTCTGTAAGATTTCAAAAGCTCAGGATAATGAAAAACAATGGTTCAGTGTTCGACGATACTTCTTTCTCATCCAAAGGACTTTCTGACAAACTGGCTACAACGTGGTATGCTAACTATGGTCAGTCTACCCAAGCTGGTCACTGATGATGTGCACTGCATAAGCACAGAGACGGCGACTGGTGTGTTTATTATTAGGTGAAGATAGCCGATTTTCGCGGCATTTGCCGAGTGTCGTGACGGACTCAAGGCGAGTATACACATCCTAGTCCGTGCACAAAGAACCACGACATTAGAAAGTAAAACTGGCAAAGACACGGGTGGCTGGAATGGCCATTTCTGGCTTATTGGCCGTCGTCAGCCAGTCATACACGGACCCAAGTGGCGTCCAACCCGAGCCTCCAACTGACAATCTGTTTTGGGTGGAGTCAAACCCCCTGATCATTGAGCCACGAGCTCGTTGGCTTGTCGGGTTACGCGAAGGAATATTTACAAAGCGCTTGTGGCTCAATGGTTAGGGCATTTGCCCCAGTTCAAAAGAGGCCACGAGTTTGGGGCTCGCGTGGGACGCCACTTGGGTCGGAGTATGACTAGCTGACGACGGCTAATGAGCCAGAAATGGCCATTTCAGCCTTCCTTGGCCTTTACCATAATATTGTCTGCCTACACTATCAGATGGTACGGTTATATCGGGGTCTCTGTCGAGACCCTAGACAAAAAGGGACGGATAAGTTCCGATAGCGGTCGGAAAGACGTTCATCAATGAACGAGGAAGTCATTCAACAAGAAAGGAGTGGCGCGGATCCCATTGCATAGGAATGCCATAGAGGTCATATTAAGGATAAGCTATTGTAGCCTGACTCTCATTCCACCAGTCGCTCAGTCCACGCAAACGCAGACTGCGGGGTCTGAGGGGAATTATCAGCTTGAAACCTTCCGAGTTAGGGCCATTGGCATGCTGTGGTAGTCTTAGCGGTGTCATATTGTTTATTGTGGGAAAAAAAGCGTTGATAGTCACCAAAATTTCTGTCCTTTCCGTTTTATAGTCGATTGTCCAAGCTAGCTAGCCTGAGACTGGAAGAGGTGTGGGAGCCTGCACTCATTACCATTGCGTTAATTCAGCTTCTATTTATTAGCAAAAACTTTGTCAACTCGAATGTGAAAAACTCCCCAACAACTTCGTCAATCGCTGTGAGAGGCCCGCGATGACCTCCCTCTCCTACTTGTACTTGTTATACTTGTTACGGCTGTGATCATGCCTGATCTAGCCGGCCTCAATGATGTCACGAACGGTACCTCTCCATGCGTGGCGATTGGCGGCAGCCGATCTCGAAAGCTCCACCCAGTCCCTTCTCCAGCGACGAAAACCGAAGATAGAAGGTCCAAGAACTGCTTCCATGTCTTGACGGACGGTGTCTAGCCAGGTCTTCAGTCGTCCTTCTCTTCGACGTTTCCAGGTGGGCTACGGTGCCGGGTCGAGGGCAGCATAGGTTTGCTTGTGGGGCGGACGACGGAGAACGTGTCCAAACCACCTCAGTCGTCTGTCTTGAATGGCTTGAGATATCCTCGTGATACGATCGCAGTGGATGCGGACTGTCTCATTTGAGATGAAGTCGCTATTCATAACTCGGAGGATTGTCATCAGGCACTGGCGGTTAAAGACCTCCAGTCTTCGCTCATCTTCAGCGCGCACAGCCCAGCATTCACATCCATAGAGAAGGACTGACCGGATGGTTGCACGCTATACACGGATGTTCGTGGCAATGGAGATGTCACGTCGGATCCATAGGCGCTTTCGAAGGATTGCGAAAACCCAGCGAGCAGCATCGATACGGGAGACAATGTCGTCCTTGCTCTGCCCATTCAGTAGCAGCCTCGCCCCGAAGTATTGAAAGCTGTCTACTTCTTCAAGTTGATGGGCATTGATCCCCAGGGGTGCCTTTTCCTGGTCAGAGATGCAGCTCGAGAACAACTTCGTCTTTCCGGAATTAAATGGACATTCCTACCAACATAGCGATCTCATTTAACCGCGACATTACTGACTGTAGACCATTAAACAGTGCAATATCATCGGCGTCGTCAAGATCAGTTAGTCGGCGTCCGGGTGCAAGTTCAACACCATCCTCTTCATGTAGGTCCTTGCGGAGAATATAGTCAATGACGTAGTTAAACAGAATGGGCGAAAGGACGCAGCCCTGTCGGACACCAGACCGGATATCGAATGACTGAGAGAGATTGTTGTGGACCACGACTCGTGCGGTGGTAGACCGATAGTATGCCTTAATCATGGCAATGAGTTTGGTTGGCACTCCATCCAGTTCCATTATCCGCCACAGGGACTCACGATGGATGGAATCGAATGCGGTGGCAAAGTCGACGAAGCAAACGGCCGTCGGTTGCTGGTAGCTACGGCGGAATTTTAGAGTGCGCCTCAGTGTGAATATTTGATCCGCACATCCACGCCCAGCTCGAAATCCGGCTTGGTTGGGTCGTGTCGTGTTGTCACGTACAGACTGGAAGCGCCTGAGAAGAGCAACAGCGAAGATATTTGCAGCAACATCGATGAGACTTATGCCACGGTAGTTCTCGCATCTTGTCGTATCTACCTTTTTGTGGACAGGTACAAGGATACCTGAGCCCCAGTCATCGGGAACGGTCTCTTCTCGCCACGCCTGTACAATCACCTCATGGAGCTGAGGAGCCAGGGTGTCGACACAGGACTTGTAGATTTCTGCAGGAATACCGTCCTCTCCGCACGCCTTGTTGCGTAGCCTCTGCATTGCATCGGTAACTTCGTTTTCGGAATGGATGTCACACGACACTGCGTAGGCAGGAGAGGATTGAAACTTCGCTGTGGAGGAGAGGGAGGGTGTGATGGGTCGACCACTCCGGCATATTTATATGGTTCCAGTCTTTCTAGTATATTCCTGGCATATGGTGTAAGCCTGGGTATTCTGGGATCTTCTTGACTGCGACCTCTGCCCAGGCTGTGTGAGCAGTCACCTCGAGGTAATTTTTCCGTGAATTTTGTGCCAACATACTAATAGAAAAAGGAAGCCTAATCCACTTCACCGATTTTATATAGGGGCAAAGCTAGGCAACCGAGTTCTTGGTTGGAATCCATTGGAGGAAGTCAGCGGATAGTACGTTGGGCGTTCGTCCAAGGAGGCCGTTGATATTGGCGGTCCAACACTCCAGTACCCATGGTTCCCTCAGCGGGAGGATAACTCTGCCTTGCTGCAATAGCGGCGCATTTCCAGTGGCTGACAAGACACGGGGCAACGAATGTCTACCTTGCATGCAAGTCTCGACTGCTGAGCATAATTAATGGATCACGAACTTAGACCAGGACGATAAAATTGCTGGAGTTTTGCTCTGCGTCGCACAATGACATGCTTTATTCAAACTTACTTGTTATTTTCCTTGGTGTGCGTGCGTGCGCCTTTTCGTGTATCAGTTTTGCATCGTTATATTTTCCGTCATATTTTGGAGCTTCATACAACTTTTATGCATTTTGTACCATCATTAAGAATCCCACCTATACGCAAGTCTCACACTACCTCACAGTTACCTAGGATTAACGATTATCGACAGAATCCGAAACGTCAGGGCAATACAAATTCTCATTCCATTGATCACGACTCTTACTTTTTTTCCTAATCCACCATTTTTACATTGGTACTTACTATTCTTTAGTTATTTCTCGCCGCATCACGGGACCTATTTTTTCATTCCTGAATGCCCTCCATGGGTTTCTGTCAAGGAACATGCAGTCCTTCACTAGAATTTGGACTCTTGCACAAGACTCGCAGTAAGAACACGCACATGAGTCGGCCAGAATAATGCTTGTGTAGCACGAAAATAATGTTTTTCTTTTCAAATCGCAGGGGAATCCATCGATAAACGTATTGGAAGTAGTCGGCCGCCTTCTCGCACCACTTGGAGTTGGAGTCGCATACAGGCCGGAGGCAACCATAAGGCGTCAGATAATGAAACCGAAAGACCCACTGCCACGGCACTAAACATCTGGGGTCGTCTACAGGATCTGGTGCAGTTGCGGTCAAAGCAACTATGTCGGAGAAACTGGCAGAGTTCTCAAGACGCGAATTGCCGAACACGCGGCTGCAGTGCGGCGAAATGATGCCAATTCTCAAGTTGCGGCTTATTCGACGAGACCCGGCCACACCTTCAAATTTGATGAGGCCGAAATTCTTGCAAGAGGTGACAATCGGGTGAGCCGAGAACTACTTGAGTCATGGTTCACGGGCCCCCAATCCATCAACAAGTGCAACGATTTGCCCAATCCATATTCAATCCTGAGATTCAATGTGGCCAAAGCAAGCCGTCACTTGAGGAATGGGCAGGCCACCGCCTCATCGTACGCCAACACCGGGGAGCCAGACGGCCGAGCAATCATCATGCCCGAGCTCACCACCCGTGACGAAAGTTCAACAGGTCAGAGCCCGTGTGCCGTCCAACAAGCAGTCCACGCACAAGAAGGCAATTAACGTTAATTGTCGCTGTATGCTTGCAGTAATGACTGTGTCCTTTAAATACTGCAAACGTCTGTGCATACTTAACCTTTCTGCTACTCCTGTCTCTGATGACGAATCCGCGACGGATATCGAAACGTCAGGCGAATAAACATATTGTCCCAGCGATCGAGTCTTCTTCTTCTTCTCAATTGCTTCCTGGGACACGGATGTTCGCTTATAGTGCAAACTTTTTCACGAACTCGACTTGCTTTAGTGTGCGGCTGTTTTAGCACAGGGAAGCTGTTCCAGTTCCCTTTGTCCTTTCTGACTTCTGATTTGGGAATAATTCTGTCGTTGATACAGCAACTAGTTTTCGATAGATGCAAATGACAGAGTAAGGCTCAGTGCATTTGCGCGAACCAGACAGCCAACCTAGCACCTTCTTCGGATGACTCATTCATCCAGTAGGCCAGATTTAGAGGTTAACGAAAAATAGACGTCTGATTGACTCGATAAGTCTTTAGGTTATGCGTGGGGATTGTGATGTTGGACATTTTCGTGTGTGCTGTGTGTGTTGATAGGGAGAGTGTGTGCGTGTTGATGTTATCTAGTTTGCAGTGATTTACGGCAGGTTTGCATGGAAGTCCATGTGACCATTTAACCACATGCGATGGCTGATCTTTCGAGGGTGGTGTCGGCAGTTGATTCGATGACGAATGGCGTATGCCGGTGCTTTACTGGGTGGTTCACGAGTGGCTGAATGCTGCATTCGCAAACGACCGAGCCGCCCGACGCAAGAAGTGCATGCATCCAATGTCGACTTTGGTGATGGTGCCGCTGGCCTCCTGACCGTGCAGGGGACAAATTTAGACGCGCGGTACTTTCAGCGGACACATAAGGAGCCAGATCAGAGCACGGCAGGCACTATTCAGACCACGCTTCCATAGAAAGTGACAAACGTGGAGGGAGTGCGTTGGTGGCACGCGTAGGTTCGGGCTTGTAGCAGCCTGAGTTCGGTTATGCTGCGCGTATTCACTTCTT
>JAYGXS010002453.1:0-10348 GCA_036362985.1 Ligula intestinalis | reverse complement strand
TTGAGTGTGTTTGTTTGTGTTGTCCGACCAGCTGGTGTTCAGGGTTATGCTTGGCTGATGAAGGCTAATAAGCCCAAAACAGTTCTGTATCAAGTAACCCCCAGACGCTGTCATACTCCCTTACTGCTCTTATGAGTTGGCCGGAATCGGCCTGGCAGGCGGTCACCCGTTGGGGACCTCCGACCACCAAATGAACTTTGTTTAGTTCGGAAGCCTATTCGATCGGTGTTCGCACATTCCTGAGTGAATATATAGCCGATCAGCAGTGACAGCAAATGGCAGGTAGCGAGATGCTGATGAACTGCAGTTCGATAAAGTGCTCATGACCCATCTGAAAGACACCAGTTTTGGACCAACTGCGCAGTCTGTTAGTGCGTTTGTTTGCGTTGTCCGACCACCTGGTGTTCAGAGTTATGCCTTGCTAATGAAGGCTTATTAGCCCGAAAGAGTTCTGTATCAAGTTATTACAAATGCTATCATACCTCCGAATGCCTTCATACCCGCTTACTGCAATTATGACTTGGCCTGAATCGGTCTGGCTCGCGGTCACCCGCTGGATACCCCTGACCACCACCTTAACTTTGTTTGGTTTGGAAGCCTTTTCGATCGGTGTTCGCACATTCCTGAGTGAATATATACGCGATCAGCAGAGACAGCAAATGGCAGGTGGTAAGGTGCTGATAAACTGCAGTTCGATAAAGAGATTTTGACCCATCTGATAGACACCAGTGGTGGACAAACTGCGCCGTCTGTAAGTGCGTTTGTTTGTGTTGTCTGACCAGCTTGTGTTCAGGCTTATACTTGGCTGATTAAGGCTAATAAGCCCTAAACAGTTCGGTATCAAGTTACCCCCAGACGCTGTCATACTCCCTTACTGCTCTTATGAGTTGGCCGGCATCGGCCTGGCAGGCGGTCACCCGTTGGGGACCTCCGACCACCACATGAACTTTGTTTAGTTCGGAAGCCTATTCGATCGGTGTTCGCACATTCCTGAGTGAATATATAGCCGATCAGCAGTGACAACAAATGGCAGGTGGTAAGGTGCTGATAAACTGCAGTTCGATAAAGAGCTTTTGACCCATCTGATAGACACCAGTGGTGGACAAACTGCGCCGTCTGTAAGTGCGTTTGTCTGTGTTGTCTGACCAGCTTGTGTTCAGGCTTATGCTTGGCTGATGAAGGCTAATAAGCCCGAAACAGTTCTGTATCAAGTAACCCCAGACGCTGTCATACCCCCTTACTGCTTTATGACTTGGCCGTTTTCGGTCTGGCAGGCGGTCACTCTTTTGAGACCCCTGACCAACACATGAACTTTCTTTAGTTCGGAAGCCTATTCGATCGGTTTTCGCACATTTCTGAATGAATTTATACCCGATCAGCAGTGACAGCAAATGGCAGGTGGCGACTTGCTGATGAACTGCGGTTTGATGAAATGCTTATGACCCATCTGATGAAAGCCAGTGGTAAACCGTTTGCGCTGTCTGTGACTGCGTTTGTTTTTGTTGTCTGACAAGCTGGTGTTCAGGGTTATGCTTGGCTGATGAAGGCTAATAAGCCCGAAACAGTTCTCTATCAAGTAACCCCCAGACGCTGTCATACTCCCTTACTGCTCTTATGAATTGGCCAGAATCGGCCTGGCAGGCGGTCACCCGTTGGGGACCTCCGACCACCACATGAACTTTCTTTAGTTCGTAAGCCTTTTCGATCGGTGTTCGCACATTCCTGAGTGAATATATAGCCGATCAGCAGTGACAGCAAATGGCAGGTGGTGAGGAGCTGATGAACTGCGGTTTGATGAAATGCTTATGACCCATCTGATGAAAGCCAGTGGTCAACCGTTTGCGCTGTCTGTGAGTGCGTTTGTTTGTGTTGTCCCACCAGCTGGCGTTCAGATTTATGCTTTGCTGATGAAGGCTAATAAGCCCGAAACAGTCCTGTATCAAGTTACCCCAAATGCTTTCAAACCTCCGAATGCTGTCATACCCCCTTACTGCTTTATGACCTGGCCGTTTTCGGTCTGGCAGGCGGTCACACGTTTGAGACCCCTGACCAACACATGAAATTTCTTTAGTTCGGAAGCCTATTCGATCGGTGTTCGCACATTTCTGAATGAATATATACCCGATCAGCAGTGGCAGCAAATGGCAGGTGGTGAGGAGCTGATGCACTGCGGTTTGATGAAATGCTTATGACCCATCTGATGAAAGCCAGTGGTTAACCGTTTGCGCTGTCTGTGAGTGCGTTTGTTTGTGTTGTCCCACCAGCTGGTGTTCAGAGTTATGCTTAGCTGATGAAGGCTAATAAGACCGAAACAGTCCTGTATCAAGTTACCCGAAATGCTATCAAACCTCCAAATGCTATCATACCCCCTTACTGCTTTATGACTTGGCCGAAATCGGTCTGGCACGCGGTCACCTGCTGGATACCCCTGACCACCACATGAACTTTGTTTGGTTTGAAGGATTTTTGATCGGTTTTCGCAAATTTCCGAGTGAATATATACCGGATCAGCAGTGACAGCAAATGGCAGGTGGCGAGGCGGTGATGAACTGCGGTTCGCTTAATTGCTTATGACCCATCTGATAGAAACCAGTGGTAAACCGATTGCGCCCTCTGTGAGTGCGTTTGTTTGTGTTGTCCCAACAGCTGGTGTTTAGAATGGTACTTGGCTGATAAAGACTAATAAGCCAGAAACAATTCTGCGTCAAGTGACCCCCAAATGCTGTCGTACGCCCCTTACTGCTATCATGACTTGGTCGGAATCGGTCTCGCAGGCGGTCACCCGTTGCAGACCTCTGACCACCACTTGAACTTTTTTCAGTTCGGAAGTCTATTCGATCGGTTTTCGCACATTTTTAGTGAATATATGCCCGATCAGCAGTGACAGCAAATGGCAGGTGGCGAGGAGCTGATGAACTACGGTTCAATGAAGTGCTTATGACCCATATGATGGAAGCCAGTGGTAAACCGATTGCGCCGTCTGTAAGTGCGTTTGCTTGCGTTGTCCGACCACCTGTTGTTCAGAGTTATGCTTTGCTATTGAAGGCTAATAAGCCCGAAATAGTCCTGTTTTAAGTTATTCAAAATGCTATTATACCTCCGAATGCTGTCATACCCCCTTACTGCTTTATGACTTGGGCAAAATCGGCCTGGCAGGCGGTCACCCATTGGGGACCTCTGACCACCACATGAACTTTGTTTGGTTCGGAAGCCTATTCGATCTGTGTTCGCACATTTCTGAGTGAACATATATGTATGAGACGAAGAGTCGATCTCGATAATAATGGGTTTTAATATCCTGACGTTTCAAAAACGTACAGAATTGCATCGTCGACAGTTGATGTTTGTGCACGCCTCACCGTTTTTTAAAAATTGTTTCAACCAACCGGCTGCTTAAGCAGTTTTTCTTATAAATGTAAATATATTTTGCGGAAGGAATGCAAAAAACTTGTTGTCTATAATTCTTTAATGGAAAAGTATGCCTTCCTTCAATTTTATACACCAAAAAGGGGTAAAATTTCGTTTAAAAATAGTTGCTTAATTACCGAATAATTTTCTCACCTTGTGACTGCTACATTTGAAATCAGAGTTTAAACACTGTGCTCTGTGTACATCTTTTTTAAGGAAAAGTACATATTTGCCTACTGTTTGAGGAATAAGTCACATACTTCTCATAAAATATTCAAATAGATTTGGAACATATTTTGTGCAGTCTAGGCAACATTAATAAATAAGCGGATGCAATATATTATGAATAAACACCTCACAATTGTAAAAAACTCATAATTAGCAATATTTTTATAACCGATAGCTACCCTTTTTTTAAGATTTAATTTTAAAAAAGACGTAATTTTCGATCAAACAAGTAGAAGAACTATTTTTTTTTCATGCACATTTTCCATAAAATATATTTGAGTTCATAAATGTAGTCAAAATCAATGATAGAACGGCATATTAGTTAAAATTTTAATTTTTATACTAGATACTTTTTTGCTTGTAGTCAAAACAAAGCTCGTTAAACAGCCGGCATCCTATCATGACGCAATAAACTTCAAAAATAGACTACATGATACTCACTATCATAATCTGAATCGATGCTGATTAGCGAAAAGCTATCAATTTTTCACTTATGTTGAAAAATTGCGTGAATTGTGGCGTTTACTGTACACCGTAGCCAAAAAGGAACTGGCTTGGCAACTCGCGTTAACCAGCATTTCCACCCTCGCCAACTTTGAAATAAGGTTTTTTTAATCACTGGCAAATCATTTATTTTAATTGAGAAAGCCTGCAGAAACTGGTCAATGTGTAGGCAGTAAGATACCCACGGTGGGATGCAAATACAGCCTTTTAAAGTAGTTAAACAGGTCAACATGGTCAGTTATATCAACGCGTCCTAGTGTTCAAAAAAATCCACGTAAACCCAGGTCCTGCAAGTCCTCATATTGGTAAGAATTTAATGCATATTCGAGCAGTTGTTCGCGTATGCCTCTGGGGATTTTACGGTCCGCGTTTATCGAAGACACGAGTATGGCAATCTCGGAGGCAGGGCGTATATCCTTTGAAAGGGAACTATCAAGGTAGATCCGTCCCGAGCTGACAATATTGTCGGACACAGTAACAGCAACTAAACCCTCAGCAGCTCTGAGTGCAATAGTTGAAGTGGTTCTCATGTTGGTTCCGAGCAAATGCTGAAATTTAGGAGAGACTATTAAGCACTCTTTAAGATAAGCTTATCTGACCAGAGATGCTTTGTACAAAATGTCATTGCCAAAGGCAAATTTGCAGCAAAAAGCTAGGAATTTGCTACAAGGAGACATTTTGAGACCTGAAGAGCAGAATCTACAGCATCCTAAAATATTCTGTTTAGCACTTTGTGGAGACTTGCTATAGTCGGAATAATAACTATTGAAACGCACGTCCCCCTTTTCAACTACACATGATGACACAACGCTAGATTATAAGCTGTCGGCAGCCTACATTTCTTTTTAGTTTTTCCTCTCGTGCGACAAGTGCGTTCGAAAATAATTATATCAGGCAATATGTTTGCACATTCTAGTGGAAGTCCGGTTGATACTGTTGGGATTATTCCTAACAGGCGGCCCGAGCAAACTGTCAGGTCACGTTATCGGCCTCCTCCCTACAGATAAGGAACAAAAGACAACGGCCACACAAGCCGGTGGGAAAAAGCCATGCGCACAGCTGTGTTAGGTAATCCGAGGTGACGCGCGTCAGATGGACCAATCAAGCCCCTATACGAATAAGAGCACAATTTGATTGGTCGCTTCCATAACATCCTATTTCATATAATCCCAGTCAAGGGTCGCAATAACCGACGTCCTTTCATTTACGACCTTGTTCGTTGTTCTCTCTGCTGAACTGACATAAGGAGACTAGCGGCACAAATAAAAGCCTGGGAGCCCATTACAACAGATACGGCCATCGTTCAAAAAACAGAGATCTTTAATAACTACACATTTTATGGATTTTACACACAAAGATGGTACTTGAAATTTGACGCAAACGCTTTTGCACGTTCTGGTGTCTGTAAAGGCGTTATTTAGAAGGGAATCAATAGGCAACCAACAGTGTATACAGAAGTTCATTATGTATACAGTAGCGCCGTTGTGCATCGTAAACTTTGAACTAGTGCGTTCTTACATCCACGGCGGCAACATTAACATATATTTTTAGAGAATTGACAGTAAATTGAGGTGTGAAACATTCACATGTTTGCTCTTGCTATATTTTAGAAAAGGTTTATCTCATAGACATCTGTCAGCAACACATTTTCTTAAAATTTAAGACTTTTCAAAAATGCACTTTACTATGAATAAGGTGTCGTTGTGGATATTCAGGTCCCTCGTTAATGAAGTATTCCGCTAACTATTAATTAAACAGCCATTAATGAAATGATTAGTTAAATATTTAAGGTTCTGTATCGTTCGAAAGGTTTTGTTTAAGAAAAATAAAATGCATTGCAAATAATAGTTATCGTAAAATACATTTTACAAGGACCCTCTGAAACGTATCGTTATTCACCATCACCATCACCACCACCACCTTCATCATCATCATCATCAGTACCACCATAATCGTCAACATCATCCTCATCGTCATCAGAAACATGGTTTTAACATTTGACAGAATGTGTTTTCTATGAATAATAGAAAAGGATTGGTATACGATTACAGTTGACTATTTTTACTATGTTGGTCAATTAACAGTGCGCCAATAAGTAAAACACTTTTATTTATGTGACAAGCATTTCAATTTTGGGAAGCATACGCCACACCCAAACGCATTTCAAAGTGTACAGAAATTGCGAAAAACACAGCCAATTATCATGACTCTGTTTCAAATATACAGAAGTCGCCAAAGACCATGCAAATTTCATGATGAAATTTGACGGGGTACTTAAGCGTATATAGCGTAACAATATTTTGATTAATTCAGCTTATTGAATTTGCAAATGGCTTCTTTTAGTTAAATCGTCATTTTAACTAGGTTTTTTAAGAGAAATGGCCATTAATTTTGGGAAAATCGGGAGTAGTCTCAAATCGAAGGAATTTCGTTTGCTTTTACAAAGAAGGAACCAAACTGCACGTTAATTTCGATTATAATACAAAGGAACTCTAAAATAAGTGAAACAAGTATAAAATATATCTCTTCCAAAAAAGGGAAATTTTTCCAAAATTGTTCAGATACAAGTACAGCCAAGTTAATGGAACGAAATTTATTTGCTGTCACATTGCAGATTTGTATTTTAAAAATTATGTTAAGTTATTCTCTGAAATTCTTTTGCACAAAATGCAGTAAAAGAAGGGTGTTTGTTTGAATGCAGTAATAACGGGCAGTTTTTTCCTGCACAAAATCAAAATGTCGAACATGTTTACGCAAATGTAAGACAAGGAAGGCCTTTTGAATGTAAGTCGTTTAGAAATATATTTTCTTGTGTACTTTACGGTCCCCTTTTGCATTATTTGAAAACGGAACAGACAGAAGAATAATAAGAATTTCAAAAATGGCAATGTATATGGCCGTTTTTTTTTAAAGTGGAATTAATCCACTTATGCAAAAAATACTCCATTGTAAAAAGAAAAGAAAGCTTTTTTATTTGCAGTAAAATTGAATGGTTTATCTTCCGGAAACTTAAACAAATCCTCAAATTTTTTTGAGACATTTCGTAGGAAAAAGTTAAATTGCGCAAAAGTTCGTCAGCCGAATACTTAATCAAAGCACTTTCAAAGACGTAATTTTCGAATTAAATTTACTTTGTGTATCTTAGAAATAGTAGTTTCACAAGTCCAATGCAGATATGATTCACTGTCGACAATATGGCTTGCAGTTTTGAGGCATATCTTCATATCAGAAAGTGCCCATATTCATTAAAACTAAGATCGGAGAACACATTATTTTGGTAAATATTCTTTATATCTTTCTTGTTTAAAATTTTTTGGAGAAAACGTCGAACAGATGCAGAATTTATCAATTTATCAATGAAGAGTGTAAAAACAAGGAAAATGGTGAGACACTTTTTTCGACGACATTCAACAAATACTTAAAGAAAAACGGTAAAAGTGCAGGATATTTTGACAAAAAAAGCTATTTCTATATAGACAGAACGTGGGTGCGTCAAGTTTTCAACTTAAAACCATAGATAAATTTATGGTTCTATGTTATAGATTTTTTTACATCTACAGAACCACGAGATTATCGGGAAAATTTTATTTATCTTTACAAACACGTACTAGTTCCTATAGTTTTTTTAAAAAAAACTTAATATGCCTAATGCTGTCCATCATTATTTCCAAGTTTTCCTAAATGCATTTACATTGATATTCGAGTAATGATCAAACTTATGCAAATTTAGGAAAGTTGCGTTGTCTTATGCGTCTACTGTATCAAGGCTTAATCAAGGTCATAACCAATATGTCATTGAATTAAGAAGAATAAGTCCACGCAACATTCACTGAAGGATAATGGTTAAACACATTTTTTTCGCTAGTTTCTGTACATGCGCAAGTTGAGTACATTAAGTTAAAATAATTGGTCACGTTGTCAGACGTTTGCACATTAAAGCAGGTCTTTCTATACATAATGTAAGCAAAATAAAAGCAATGTTCATTTTTATGAAGACTATTGTTTTTCTGCAGAAATATACAGTAGTCGCTTAAGACCATGCAAAGTTAAAGATTAAATGCGAGCATTAAGGAGACACTATGGACACTATGGAGACTATGGACACTATGGAGATTCATTGAGTTCATTTTATTCTGCAAAGGATTTTTGTTAAGAAAATCACCATTTTATTTAAGTTAATTAAGAGGAATGGGCAATATTTTTTGCAGAAATGGGAGTAGTCTCATATCGAAGGAATTTTTGATGCTATAATATAGGACAGAAGCAAGTTTTTTATTCATATGCATTAAAATATGGATGAACTCCAAAGTAAGTTTGAACAATTATGAAACATATCTCTTCGAAAACCGGATAATGTCGTCGGAAAGTTTTTTAGAAGGAAGTGAGTTCGGGCTATCAGGAATCACATTTAATTTTGGAAGCAAGTAACAATTGCAGTTTTAAATATATTTTTTGCTATTCTGTGACGTTTTGTGCTGCAAAATGCAGTTATAAATTAGTATGACAAAGTTGTTTTACCGTATCAATAACTATGAGCGTAAGCTTGATATAAAACCGGGAACGCGCGATATACATTCATTTTTTGGTGTTGGGATGTGCGTGGAAATGTCAAGTTCTTGTCTATGTAAAGCTGATTTTGTCCGCTTGCGGAAAATAGCAGTTAAAGGGCTGCCGGGTATTTCATTGACTCATATGTTTGATATAAGCAAGACTACCATATCCAAAATTACTGACCGTAAAACAATACCTTGAAGGAAGAATCCTGGACAAAATGGTCTACAACAAAACAGGATGACGATTTCAATCGTGGACCACTCAAAATATACCATCATATGCCCGTTATCCCTATTCACAGGAAAAATTTGTCAATGTGCTCTCGGGCCCTAGTTAGAAACAGAGTGCGGAAATTTGGCCTTCGTCAACGGATGGCTTAGTTCAAGCCATTTCTATGTAGGAAACATTTTAAGGAAAGTTTTTCTTTGCACAGGAATACATTAGACACAGTCTTTAATTTTGGAAAAGCTTTTCTTTCCGTAATGAAGCATCCTTCTTTGACAAATCGGCAAAGTCGGGTCATACAGTCACATTCGGTAAGCACTTTCCCAAAGAACAGACTGCTTCGATATCAATTTCAAGTACTGTTGACGCCTCAGGGTGTGGATGGCGATAAAATTCGGTGAGTAACCAATCTGGCGGTCAACGAACGATTACGTTAATAGTGACGTCTATGTCAACATTGTCAAAGATGTATTTCATTTTAATGATGTTCATAGGTGTCGGATGAATACTAACATACTGCAAGACAATTCTACGACTCACCGATCATAGGAAGTATGATCATAATTCACCTTACGCCCATAATCTAGTTTTTTACGACTGCAGCCAGTCTTTCTGCATTCGGCCTGCGGACAATGTTTATCCCACTAAATAGTCTCCAACTCAATTCAATCGAAAATCTCTTCAGCTTGATCAAGAAAAACTGGCACAAGCCTCCGAAATGCCTTTCAATGGAAAATAATTTGAAGTAATTTTGTAATAATTATATACACCAAACCATAATTGAACGCATTGTTGTCTCAAAGCTCACCCCAAACACTACTGTTATAAATATTAAAGAACATTCAACAAAATTTAATTACGTGACGTATTTGTTACTTGTCCTCATTTTGTCATTTCGTTCTTTTTTCTTACATTTTCATCTTTTATGTAACGACTGTTTATCCCTGACCTGTCTGACAATCTTTTTTGGATTTGACCGTGTTTGGTAAAACATAGTAGTTCTAAGATAATAAATGATACTTTTATCATCGAAAAATGCCTCCTTTTAATGATTTATTTTTCTTTCATGCAATATGTCCTGTTGGTGCGATAAGTAAACGTTTTGCCAGCTACAGCGGTTTTTGTGCAGACTTGAACTTGTTGTGTGATTTTTAGCGACTACGGTATTGATGCACTCGCTGTATAATGCTCTTTATTATGCACATTATGGCATGTTTTGAAAAAAAAATGTACTGTATTTATTTTTTATCGAAAATAACTTACCATATTTACATAAATCCTTATGTCTGAAATATGGAAGAAGCAGATAAAGTAGAGCTTGTTTGACGTGGCATCTTTAATGCTGCAGATCAGTGCCTTTGAGACCTCCATGCGAGTCGTCCGTAGCGTATATTTCACACCGTTGTAATAGCACTCAGAGCTGGATAGG
>JAYGXS010002452.1:0-10348 GCA_036362985.1 Ligula intestinalis | reverse complement strand
TACTCCGGCCTTGAAATTTGTGTGCTTGGGTGATGCTTATCAATCCAATTCCGAGTTTCCCCTACAGAGCCATCTTCACGTCTCTTATCCTTTAGGTGTGTGCCAACCTCGCCATCCCTGGCCCGCTACACAACGCACGAACGAAGTTCCCTCAATGTGCATCAGGAGTAGAGTGTTCCTTTTTAAATCTTCTCCCACGGCGCGTCAGTAAAGGAAATCTGCAGACAAAAACGCAAACAAGTAACTGGTATTTATACAGTTAACTGTAGAAAAAAACAGCCATCTGCCTGTGATCCGCCGCGAGATATGCATAAAACACAGTCCTATCTATTGTTGTGTCAGCAAAGCGTGCGCGTACATGCGTACACGCGTACACAGGCAGTGCACTTTAGGCAGCCAGTAATTTAGTGCGAGCTGTAGAACTAGCTGTTGTCACTTTCGATCTGCTTTCTTGAAAAAAATGCTTTGTCTTCTGTAAGGGTTTACCAAAAAAGAGTACAGAGGGAATCATACTGCGGACGGGGGGAGGGTACATAGCTACTTAAATGAAATGCATCGATTTTTAGGAATCGATATTGTTTTTTTCCGGCTGAACAAGTTTGGAACTCTCCATATCTCTTCTCCATCGAAAATCCTGTCCGACCTACAAATGATTGTTAACCCCTTACGAAGGCTGTCCCCTTCCTACCTCGAATGCTGGCCACCCTACAGTGCTTACATTTTCACTGAATTGCACATAACTGAATACTGTCCCCAGCCCCTTGGTTTGGTTCCGACGATGCTATCGACTCCTCGCGGACGTCAGTTGTCCGTTCCCTACTCCCAATTCTTGACCCAGCTGCCGTGGCTACCCCGAGAACCACTCGTCCAGCTAACCTCCGCCGCCGATGCTTCATAGGGACTCTGCCCATTGTTGAGGTTTGTACACTATTCACATTATTTATTATTTAATAGTACCTTGATAGTTGAAAGTCGTCATCACTGGTTTTGACGTACGTGTGGCTGCTGGATACAGTCAGATGAGGTAAGAAGGTGAAACAGACATATATATATATATATATATATATATATATTAACATAGGTGGAGATACGAGGTCCAGATAAATTATCCCGATCATCATTCCCCAAAGAAGGCGAAAAAGAAAACAAGGCGATGTCGTGGACCACACTGTAATTGTGCTGACGTTTCGGAAATACACTATTTTCCATCATCAGAGTGGTGGGTTGTGTGTTCCTGCTTGCCGAGAGTTGGAATGCCGCGCAGCCCATCTGGTGTTGTGGCGATGGCTGACGCACAAGCGCTGAACTTCGTGCTGTCCGTGGATTGGCTGCGGCACCTCCATTGTGGGTGGCTGGCGCCCTGAACACCAGCTGGTCGAACAACACAAACAAACGCACTTACAGACGGCGCAGTTGGTCCACTACTGGAGTCTATCAGATGGGTCATAAGCACTTCATCGAACCGCAGTTCATCGGCGCCCCGCCACCTGCTACTTGCTGTCACTGCTGATCGGGTATATATTCACTCAGAAATATGCGTTTGTTTGTGTTATCCGACCAGCTGGTGTTCAGGGTTATGCTTGGCTGATGAAGACTAATAAGCCCGAAAAAGTTCTGTATCAAGTCACCCCCAAACGCTGTCATACCCCCTTTACTGGTATATATATCAGTATCAGTATATTGAGGGTATGTAGGAAAAATTCCTTTGAGTGCCCTATTTGTACATATGTGCAGTGGTAGCAAAACAATTGTTGCTTAGACTGTTGGTGAGGCCAGTTGTCCTGTGTCATAGGATGAAAATAGGAGCAGACAGTGAAAAAACTCCTCATGGATTTTTAGGAGAAAAACTGTCGCTTTAGGAGAAAAACTGTCGCATGTATGTATGTATAAATCCTAGCGACGATTAACGAAATTGTATTGCCTTAAATCCAGTTCACAGGAGCGCACAGGTGCTTACCTTCGGCGCACGCCAGTGATTGGCATCTCAGCAGTGAACTGTAAAAAGAAAGCAGTCTTCTGCCTATGATCTGTCGCAATGCGGGCATAAAACACACTGACCTCTATCTTGGAAGGTCAGAAAAACGTGTATGTACATGCGAAACCAGCGCGGTCGGTGCACTTTAGGCAGCCCACAGGTGATAATGTCACAGTGGACACAATCGAGAGTAGCTATTACAGCCTGACCGTCATCATTAAGAGGGCCAAACTATCACGTGTGTTGGTAGCCCACCATTTCACCACCGACAGCTCATCCTAACAGGTTCAATCAAGTCAAGTTTATTGTGAGAATGAATCCCTTATTGTTGTTCTCGCTCTTTCCTGTCTCTTTCCTGTCTCTCAACGCTTACACTAGGCGTCTTTATTTCCGTATTTTTTTTAAAATAATATTCCATTTATGTGGCTCTTAATATAAGCAGGACATTTGGATAGTCACAATTGCTTCAAAGTCGAACATAGCTGTAATAGAGTGTGATATGCATCTTTTGCTGTTCTAATGGTCCCCAAGCCTCATGCTAGATACATTTGTGGAAACCATTCCAGCCATAGCATAAAATTTACGTGCAGAGATCTCCTGACCTATACACAATTATGAAATGAATCACGATTTTTTAGCCTGCATTGTAGGACGTACGAGCAGTAAACTAAATCAATAGATTAAGGATTTAACACTCCTCGTAGGTTATAAGTACTGAAATCAACTGCTTACCGTCTCCTAGACATTAAAGTGCTGGGCGTTGTTTCATTTAAGCTCAAGAAACTGATTCGGCTGCCTGCAGTTTACAAATATTTGGACATTTGACTAAAAGTGCGGGCACACCACACAAATAGTGTTTCTGACCGTGATCAACAGCGGTGGCTGTCAAATAACTCAGACGACAGCACGCTTATGTGCGTGAGCACTGCAATTCATGGAGGCACTCCAGCGGGCCAAGGATTTTGAGGTAAGCACACATCTAAAAGGCTAAATCACCTGCTCAGGTCTCCAGATGTAACGCTGAATAGGGTATTGAATTACCCCAACACACAATTGCATACGGAGATAGAAGAAGAAGAAGAAGAAGAAGAAGAAACGAAGAAGAAGAAGAAGAAGAAGAAGAAGAAGAAAAAGCAAGCAAAAAATAGGATATCCTGGACCCTGGATACCCTGGACAACCCTACACTGAAGAACAGCAAGAAGAGCTACGACCTTCGGCTTCGAACCCCTATTGCAGGGGGTTAAGTAAGTTAAACCCTAGCAACCGCGATCTTTAGGCCATGGTTATTTGGTAGATAAGAAGTCTTCAGAAGGCCAGTATAGTGGGAATATTACATTGTGTACACAGGGGAACGGAGAATATGAGGAAAGAGATTTGACTTGGAGAGCATACGACCAGGCAGGAGACCAGCCGGGTCCAAGTGCTGGTTTGACAGTAGTCAGTCCAGTAGACACAGAGAGAGAGAGAGCATTTATTGGCTGGGTTGGTCTTGAGGTTAATGGCCAGACAGACAGATTGCGTAAGGAACGCGTACAAGCTTGCTATTCGTCGCCGGCCCCAAAAGACATCGATGCGTTAATTGTGATTGGCTGATCCAGGCGTCCGTGATCCTTCAGGAAAATTCACTTCGACTCGAACTAGTCACAACACCCCGACCCTTCAGGCCTCTGATGCCTGTCCATGACTTCAATTCTATTGCGTTGCCCCCGGCTCCTCCTCCATGGTACGACTGCCCGTCAGGGGTCACCACGTAGCAATCGCACAATCTGCCAGCTGTAGTTGCACTAACGTGTTTAAAGTATGCGCAGCGCGGCAGAACCTGTCATACGACACTGGTTCGCTCGCACAATCATCATTCAAATATGAGGTAATAGATAGTCAACAGACTACTGCCGAAATAGTTGCGTAAGCGTGTAAGACTGTGTGATCAGAGCACCCGATGTACAGATCAGAAACAAGGCTAAGTTGTTGCGAACAAACTCCAACGTCAATTACAAATGGAGAAAGTGTGGTGACTCACTCCACGCAAGCACGCATGCGTCAAGGCTCACCTCCGCCAACGAGTAAAAATGCAATGGACGCCTATGCCCGTCCGTCTAGCCAATCCCTCTAACCAATCACCTGTCAATGCCGACTCACACAAAGGCCGCTCCAGACGCTGCGATGATTCCCGCGGAAACCTCACTTCAGACGCGATGCTGTAGCCAGCGGTTGCTCGCTCGTCTTGCAATAAATTTTCCTCCTACGTATTCTTCATTCTGTGTGATACGATGTGGACCAGCCGGATAATAGACGATAGAACGTATCCCAACGTATATATGCTAGTTGATAATATAAGGCATGGAAGACCAGAGTGTTAGGGATAATTTGCTAAAGTGTAACACGAGTAGAATGATATTAATAGGTAAGTGACTCCCAGACGAGTGCAAGTCTAGCTATGAGCGGGCCGCTCGGGGAATGTCTGGACGTAGGCAATCCCCGTACCTAGGTCCTTTTGTGGACTGGCCTTGGGAAGTGGTTGGCCAGTGAGCCAAATAGAGGGTGAACTTGAACGGCGCGCACGGGCTGGTGCACACGATAGCCAGACACGCGGGGCATGTGAGCAAAGCATGGCTAGGAAATACTAGGTAGGAGTTCAAGGGCGTTTGCCTATATTTCCTTTAATAAATTTGACTCTGGCCTCCCATGACTTCTTCTTCTCCTTTGGAACTGGGCCTGAAGATCGCGGTTGCTGGGGTTTAGCTCACTTTACTGCCTGCGATAGGAGTACCATAAAGGCCACATAAAGAAAGGCCCGCTACAGCTAGATGCTCAGTTCACAAGAGCCCTTACAGCCTTATTTCCAGTCGAGACAAAAACATAATGTGTGTTGCGAGTCACCCCGTCAGTTGGCAACCCTCCAAACTACGGCTTTTAACGCACGGTGGTAGGTACTATATGCCACACGAGACTTTGACTCTAAAAAGGCTGGTAGGGACCACCCTGGACGCTTTCCTTATCAAAATATGAATCGTTGTGTCTGTCTCATTCCTGGTGCAAGTCAGCCGACTTAGATTTAACCGTAAGACTGTCTAGAGAGTGTCACCTCACATCCTCCCCCCCCCCCCCACGCAACGGTCTCATTCAGGACAGCATACACTCACTGGCTCTGTCTTCGGTTTTTAGACTTCCGTTCTGCCTTCTTAGCGAGGTTTTCTTGAGTGTACACTTCGGTGACGGACAGCTTTCGCGCGTCTCAGCAACCTGCTTTTCTGCTACCTTAATTGCCTTCTTATGTAAAGTCTCGACTGGCCATCTCCCATCGCACAGTTCTGGCGGATGTCTGAACACAAAATTAACTGTCTATCAGCACAGGGTTTCTTCTACTTTAGTCCACAATTTCGGTATCAAACCCAACCAACTGAGACCCCAAAATTTCGCTTACCTCCTGTTACTCAGAGTTTGACTTCCTTTGGCCTATGCTGAGAGGTGTGGGGGGGGGGGGCGGTGAGTGTCACCTAGATGTCACGTGGCATTATCCAGAGGTGTTGCTGTCCAGGCAGCAACAAAGAGCAGTCCCCACTTGACAAGTAGCGGAAGGTGTGGTGGAGGAGGGGGAGGGGGAGGATGGAATGATCCGCTCCTGCTACTGTTTTCTGCTCATGTCTCTGATGAAGATGCCGCGACGTATGTCGAAAGGTTGGGCGAGCAAAAGTCTTGTCCCGATGATCGCATCTTCCTCTCCTCATTTCTGGCTTATAAGCCGTCACCAGACACCCAAACCCAAGGCTTTGATCCACGACCTACAGATCAGGAGTTTGACGCTCTAGCCAGTTAGCCACGGGCACCTCATCCCTCCGGCTTAGATCAGGAATATTTATATTCGTTGAGGAACGCTCGGGTGATGCACCAGCTGGGGTTGGGCGTGGGTAGCTGATGACGTTTCGTAAGCCAGAAATGGCAACATTAGTTTATTTAGTGCACCTCATTTACACCTAATCCCAGTATATTTTTCTAAGGTAACGGTATTTATAAGCGTTTTATGGGTGGGGAATTAGGAAAGGCAATGGAGTATACATTAATAATTGCTGTATGAATTTTTATTTTATTGTATTTAGAAATGTTGCTACTTTATATTTGTCGATTTTACCAATCGTTTAACATATTGCACGCGAAAAGCCGATTATGAAAATACAAGTTTCTTGAAATTCCGGAAAAAATAGGAATGGTTGTTAGGAGGTCGTCAACTTCAACTTTTCTGAGGTCAAACCTACCGTTCTGGGGTAAGATTAGTATAGTCCGCGGCGTGAAATGCCGCGCAGAACTTCACTTTGCATTCGCGACACCTTACACCCAGCGGCGGGCGGAAATAAATTCAACTACATTTTTCTACGCTACACTTACTTCTACGAATTTCTTACTAACCTCACACCAAAACCTCTATATCCACCGTTTTCTTAGGGCAAAATGCTGGAACTAGGGGGTATACGAGGTGCACTACTTGAACGACCGTTGCACCAGAAACGGCCATCCCAATCTTCCTTGTTTTTGTCGGCAATGTTCATCGGCCGATAAGATTGGCCGCCGTGCAGCTGTTGGCATGAGCCCTGTAACCAGTCGGTGAGTGTTCACCCACCAATACCCATACACTGTCAACTCAAGACTGTTCAGGCTCAAACATCTATGAGTGTGTCTTCGATCTAAACTAAGAAACTTTCCTTAACAGGGAGGTGCAGCAGGGCCGATTTCTGGTTGGTGGAAGAGTAATGATAAAGTTAGAAAAATGTGTAGGTTTTTTTTCGGGAAAAAATGGCCAATTTTCGGCTCTTTTTGAGAAATTGGGAGGAATTGTTTTTTTTTGTAGTGTTTTTAGAAAAATTTTAAACGTAGTAGTTGACACGCGCCCTTTACTAATTTCTCTATAATTTCTTTCCGAGCATAGTTTTCAAATATTTAATCATGTAATAATTGCGAAGAGGAAACGCGTTTAATTTTCATGCATAAATTTAAACTTAGTCCCACACAGTCGACAATATGATAAAACTGAGTGGGCCCTACGTGGGTGGTTGCAGAAAGGTCGTATTGGCAATGAGGGCCTTGGAGATGAGCAGCGTAGAGTACGGCCCTGAACTCTTGAAAATGGACTTTTGCAACTCTTTTTCAGAGAGTACTCAAGCCAAAAATGGGTGTCAATATTTCAACAGTGTCCAACAATCTGATGGTGGCTGGCTGGCTAGTAGCCCTTGTTGGATCCGAAGCCCCACCGGGGGGCCTCAATCCCGGCGGCGAGGAGGAGAAGGAGCAGCAGCAGCATGATTGGGAGGGGCTGCTCTGTTGAAGTGGTTGTCACCTGTCCGATGTCTGGCTTTCCCGTCGTAACCTCAATCTGTCTGGAACTCAAGGTCATTGCGGTCGCCAGACTTACTAGCGCGTGTGACGTGGACCACCCCCTACATGCCGGCCAACCAATCACAGGCCGACCTAGCCAATTAACTTGTTCTCCCTTTCTTCAGGCCTGATTGCTGATAAGGCCTCACTTGGGACCCGGTCAATCTCCTGAGCGAACGTGTCCTCCCGAATCATACTTCCTCCATCTGTTCTCCTTTCCTTTGTGTACACAATATACTCTTCGTCCTCCTTCTTTGGCCTTCACCGACTTCTCCTCTGCACTAAGTAACCATGGTCTGAAGATCGCAGTTTCTGGGTTTAACTCAGTTAACCCCTTGCGATACCGTCATCAAAAACGCAGATGGAGAGGAGGGGAGATAGATCCACCGTAGAGAGATTGGTGAAGCAGACCGTGGCCGCCGTGAG
Organism: Ligula intestinalis; assembly: GCA_036362985.1. Classification (NCBI taxonomy): domain Eukaryota; kingdom Metazoa; phylum Platyhelminthes; class Cestoda; order Diphyllobothriidea; family Diphyllobothriidae; genus Ligula; species Ligula intestinalis. The sequence goes on along the minus strand of JAYGXS010002452.1, from coordinate 2,579 downwards.
GGCGAGTGGGAACGTGACGAAGACGCGTCTGCTGTGGTTCTCACAATCTGATGCAAATTGGTATGCTGAATGGGCTGGATGAAGGGGTTTCATGTAGACTTGCTGGAAATCAAAGTGTTCGGCATCTTGAAGTTGGTTTGATGTCCTCACTCTATGAAACTTTCCTGATCAACTAATGACGTGCGATGAAAACTGTATCCTTTATGATACTCGTAAGTGATCAGAGCTTGATCATGACTAAGTGGCCAAACATTTGGCGAAACCGAAGTTGCATGAGCAGAAGATTAGGATGCTAGTCGAGTCGTCTGCTATTTTTCATTACAACGTTCTTGAGACTAACATGGGCACCATGGAAGCGATTTGCCACAAACAACTGGTAGAGATGCATGTTCAGATGGAGAAGGGACTGAAACCTACAATAGTAAAATTAATGTGGCTCACATACTTTACGACGTCAAATTTGAAAGACCTCTCATCTACATGGCATTGGTTACTATCTCCAGCTTTGTGTCCAACCTTCGCACAGCCAACTGATACGCATGTTATCACGTTTATGCCTGTTGGCTGTTTTTTTCAACATATTTACAAATTCTGCAGTTGCATTGAAGTCGGTGGACAACAGGCAACATCTTCTACTTAGTTATAGGGTCTTTTGGCCGCATTCAGGCCTGTGAATAACTCCTATTTTGAGTGGCGCAAGAGAGCTCCAATTTCGACGATCTTCTTCATTTACGGAATGCTTTGCCACCATTTCGTCTGATTATATTCCCCGTTCTGCCTCCTTAGATGCATTTGACCCCGTTCAACTAATGTTCCTGGATAGCTGTTTCCGCCAAAGGGTCCTGGGTGAAGCTTCGTCCCTTATTTAGACATGCCAGCTCGGAATCGCATTTTCAGTACTATCAATCAATTTTTTCGCTTTCACTTTCCTCTTAATCTTTTTTCGTGGTAGTAACCTATGACAGGAAATCTTCTTTGCCTACTGGGCAAAAAGCAAATGATTCGTGCCCCCACTTCCTTCCTTCCTTTGGATTGAAAGTTCTGAGGTCTGCTTTAGTAAACGACAAATGCTTGGTTTTTTGTTTTGAAACTGACTGGTCTTCTGAAGCAAAAACGGCTGGGCAACCAGAATGTTCCCGATTGTTTTGAGGCGAACGTTGCTTCCGTCTCAGTGCTGGTGCAAGACGGCCGACTTAGATTTAATCGTAAGACTGTCTAGAGAGTGTCACCTCACCCCCCCCCCCCCCCCCCCCCCCAACGGTCTCATTCAGGACAGCATACACTCACTGGCTTAGTCTTTAGTTTTTGGACTTCCGTTCTGCCTTCTTAGAGAGGTTTTCTTGAATGTACGCTTCGGTGACTGACAGTTTTCGCGCGTCTCTGTGACCTGCTTTTCTGCTACCTCAATTGCCTTCTTATGTAAAGCCTCGACTGGCCATCTTCGATCACACGGTCCTGGCGGAGGTCTGAACGCAAAATTAACTGCCTCTCAGTAGAAGGTGTTTTCCACTCCATCCAGTTCACTTACCTACTGTCACTCAGAGTTGGACTTCCTTTGGCCCATGCTGAGGGGTGTGGGGGGCGGTGAGTGTCACCTAGATGTCATGTGGCATTATCCACAGGTGTTGCTGTCCAGGCAGAAACACAGAGCAGTCCCCCCTTAACGGGTTATTCAATTAAAACGTAGCGAAAGCTGTGGAGGAGGAGGGTGGATAGGACCGGAATGATCCGCTCCTACGGTACGACTGCCCGTCAGGGGTCACCTCGTAGCCAATCGTACAATCTGCCAGCTATAGTTGCACTAACGTGTTTACAGTATGCACAACGCGGCAGAACCTGTCATACGACCCTGGTTCGCTCGCACAGTCATCATTCAAGCACGAGGCGAAGACAGTCAACTGACGACTGCTGAAATAGGGCGTAAACGCGTAAGACTGTGTAATCAGAGCACCCGATGTATAGATCAGAAACACAGCTAAGTTGTTGCGAAAAAACTTCAACGTCAGTTACGAATGGAGAAATTGTGGTGACCCACTTCGCGCACGCTCGCATTTGCTACAGCAACATGCCTTTTGATCACTTATCTTGAGTGCATAAATTCAAATATTTCATGGAAACAATGCACGAAAACATTATTGCTTGTATTTGTTTGATAGAAAATTACGCCTTCTTTAACTTCTATACATAAAGAAAGGGCAGCTTTTGATTTAAAAAAAAGTTACTCAAATGCCGAATAATTTTCTAACCTAGTGACTGCTACACTCGAATTAAAGGTTTAAAAACTGCGCACTGTGTACATCTTGTTTGGGTAAAAGTACGTTCTCACCTACTGTTTGAGGAAGAAGTCACATAGTTGTCCTTAAATATTGAAATAGATTCGGAACATATTTTATGCATTAAAGGCAGCACTAATAAGCTGACGGATGCGATGTATTATGAAAAATATCTCACAATTGTAAAAAAGCTCGTGTTTAGCAACTTTTTAAAACCGAAAGCTACCTTTTCTGTGAGTATAAAATTTCAAGGTGTAATTTTCTATCAACCAGGTACAGGAAATAATTTTTTCGTGCATGTTTTCC
>JAYGXS010002451.1:0-10349 GCA_036362985.1 Ligula intestinalis | reverse complement strand
TCAGCATGTCGATTTCTTCTGTTTCGGGATTGATCACATATTTTATTTTCTTGTATTGAAACCACTGGGCCTGAGGACAATTCTAACAAATTAAGGGACGAAAAACTTACTAACCGTTCGGATGTTGCTGTCCCTGGTTGCTCATCTGTTACGATGCTTAACACCGAGCCGTCGATCTCAATTCCGAATGTTTCCGCACTTAATATATGTCTACAATAAGCAATAATTCCTGCAATAACAAACCTAACGTCCGCGTGGACTCCTTCTGACTCAACGACATAATATATCACTGAAGAATCCTTTAAATAAAGAACGAAAGGAACGATAAAAAATTACTTTAATCAAAAAGCGTTCTGCTTCCGAAGGTTTGCACCGACTGTTCGTACAGCGTATGTACCATTGTGGTAACCAGTGGAAAATCAAGCGTAGGATAAAAGCCGTTAAAATAAAAGCCATCCATGTTAAAATATGTTTCACTCTTGATCTTCTGAACCCTTGTACTTCCTATGGAGACTATTACTTTTTTTAAATAAAATAACTTACAGCCGATGTGCCATCCACCTCCGTAAGTGAATAGCGGTTATCCGCTGCTTCTCCGTCCGGTACAAAAATCATAGAAACAAGAACTGGCTGTATATGTGAAACTTCGCCTAACCGAAGTTAAAGTCGGCTAGAGCAGCGTGGTGGGGTCAAGAAACACCAAAAACAAATGTCCTGCACAAATGCATTAACAAAAGATTGAAATTATTTTAAATTAACCAGTAAATGTAAGTTCATGTTCAGTAGGATAAAAGTTCAAAGTTATAGTAAAGAAACTCATATCCAAAATTTAGGTGACACCTAGATGTTGTTGTATTTCTATCCCTAAATTGTGTGTGTACGAAAACGAAGAAAATTACTGAAACGTTCAGCACAAATCTAAAAAAAGCGGTTAGAAGGTTAATTTTCTAAGTTTATATCTATAAGCTACCGCGTAACGCCAATGACATTTTTATGGCATGAATTTCTATTATTGGTCTGATATATTAAGTAGAGAAGAAGTCTGGCAAAAAGAGATTATAAACAGAGAAATTGAGAAATTTTACTGGCAGATAAAATGCAGACAATCATATTTATGCACCTTTATTTATCTTACGCAACTCTCGTTTTCTGAATTCAGTTCAGTTTTAATCGAGGGAGCTCTAGGTGTTAAACTTTGAAATCCCTATTCGGTAACAAGAGACCTAGCTATATCATAATTGGAAAGATGGGAAATTACGAAATACAGGGAATCTGTAAAATAAAGGAATGATCTGTGTTCGCGGTACAAGCAGATTGATGAAGCATCAATCGGAATAAAATTTACCTTCCTTCAACTTAAGATAATTCACCACACATTATTTAAAAAGATTACTAAAAAATAAATTTCAAAGATAAATATAGCGAAATTTTTCTCATCATAGCGTACACGACTCAATACACAATTGTGAAAATGTGCGGCATATCACGGGTCAAAATATTTATAGCCTAGCATCAAACAACAAACGTGTAATTTAATATTACAAATCAAGTAGCCAAAAAAATACTCAATCGGAACTTTCGGTTGTTGGAAATAAAAATCAAGATAGCCTGTTGCTGATCGGATCTGACGTACTTAGCTATATTTTCCCGTCATTTTCGACTCACATCCCAGAAAACCTTCCACGAACACTTAAGCGTCCACGTCATCTAGATCAATCTCCAAAAATCCTTCAACCGTGTTCCGCACCGCTGTTTACTAATGGCTAATTGAAACGAAAATGCACGGTCCCGGACATAACTGAGAAAAGCGGGCAATCACGGGAATCAGGGGTTTATTTTCCTGACGTCTCGGAATCAAAAGGGTTTCAATCGTTGAAGGTGGTATACGCAAAAATCTTCACCGTATTTTTGGGTAATTTTTAGCTAGACAGTTGGATGACTGAAATATCGATTGTGCTCACTGCCCTGCGGGTTCGGCATTTGATTTCATGGGTACGTAGAATTGTCTCGTCAGGAAATGCTGCATGCTGACAAGACAATCGTCCGAATATAGGCAGACAAAGGGCGTACTTCGGTTATACTAGACACGACCGATCACTTTCAGAAAGCCAACGCGTTGCCAGATGACCAAATAGAATCCCTCAAGTATGAGAGGTACCCAATGAAGTATTTGCTAGCATGAATTAACTCGACACTCAGGGTGATACAGAACACCAGTGCGATGACAAGAGCAGAAGGATTGGCCATCAAACCGAAACTTATGGCTATGGCAAGACTCTATGCTCTATCCAAATTTCAAATGGATAGTGCTCCACTTCGTTTGATCGTGCCATTGCATGGCACCGCCACATCTAACTTGTCAAAATGGATGTTCCGACGCTTAAACCTCCTTTCCTACAACAGTCCTATCAGTCACGGATTTCCTGAGAAACTCAATAAGCTACATCTCGAAGCTGACCAGATCATGATAGTTCTCGATGTCACGTCACTATTCACATGGATTCCACAGAGCCTGGCAAATGAATCTCTAAGCAATGGCGATGACAACCAGTATATTGAGACAGCCAAAATACTTCAATGAGGATATCCCATGCAACTGTGCGCGTTATGTGGATGAGCCATTTTTGTTCACAAGCGAAAAAGGATCACGAACTTCCATGCCCTCCTGAACTCAATTTTGCGGATATTCAGTTCAGATTTGAGGCTAAGAGCAATGAGCAAATATAATTCGTAGATGCCTTGGTTCATCGCATGACTGACAGGAACCTGAGAACAACGGTATACAGGAAAGCGTCTAACATGCGCCAGACATTGCCGTCTTGGCGCTAAAAAATATAAATTTCAAATTCCAAATCCTAAGCTACTATCACAATCATCCGTTTTGTCGCAAGCAAGGGGGCCGAGAATCATTACATCTAAAAAGTCCAGAAAGTGGCTAAACTACACTTTATATGGCAAATGATCACCACAAACGGATACAGCTGCAGCTTTTTGTAGTGCAGTAGAGTGCCCAAGCTAAGTTGAAAGTCAACTGTCAACCAAATCAAAGTCTGGCGTACGCTGTCATGCATCAAGAAGAGGACCGAAGCAGCTGCTCTACTCTTACAAACATAGGCTCAAGAGGTAATAATCAGACGCTTTGTGATAAAACCGAAGCTCCCTGTCACGAGGTGAAACAGTCAACGTCGTTTACCGAAACAAGTGCCGTTTATACGAAGTGAACTATGTCGAGGAAAGGGTGAACAATTGCTGACCCATATGAGCGAGCAAACGGTCAAGGAGCCGGTCGACGCCTGGCGTACTGCAACTACCCCATCAACCGCGGTAATTCCGAACAGATATAATCGTAACCTACCCACACTAATCGACAGCGCAAATGACCACAAGTTTACGAGACTCCGAACAGGATTTGAATGCAGGCAGGCGTGAACACAAGCTTGGAATGAACAACGGTGATGGGAGTACCACTTGATCGACATATAGTTTTTTAGGTAATAGGACTTATGAAATAGCCAGTGACAATTTTATGCAACGAGTATTATCGAGTCGTATGCGACTTAAAAGTAGGAAAAACGACAATGTATGTTTAAGCCTACTAAAAAGTAGCACGAAGCTAGTGAATAAATGATTTTTTATTATGTTGAAATTGCGGTGGCAAAGTCAAAATATAACCTTGACTGCAGCAACAAGGCAATGAACTATCTAGGCATTCTGCGAGAGTCAATTTTGTGAGTGGACGACACTGATGATCGCTGATTGGCTACATTTTCTGCGAGTGTGTCCTTGAGAATTCAGCGATTGTTTAAATGCACCCTTGGCGGGTGAGTTACTTTTTACGGTATCTTGCACGTACCTGCTCGTTGTTCATTGCGCTAACGATGGCAACTAATGGTTATGTCTCAGAGGCCTTTCGCACCATTTTACAAGGCCAAGATTTTGCATCCTACAATGCACTAGAAGACGCAGTTGGGCGCTTCAGTGAGGTAAGTATTGCATTTGTTGTATTTATTTGTATTTTGGAAACCGGTTACCGTTTTAAGGTGGTTAGTACTCGCAAATATGTAGCTGGAAGCCCTACTGCGGACAGGTTTGTCATTTATAGTCACAAATATGTCTACATACTGGCTTCAACTGCGAAGTATGTTGAAGTTAATGTTAAGTATGTATTAAATATGTAGAGGACGCTTTGGTTGTACTGCGTTCTTCAACATTATGTATCAGAGGCGAGGAGACCTTGTGGTTACATCATTCAGGATTGACCATACTCATGAGTCTGTACCTGTTCAGCCTGTACAACCTAAGCAAATCAGTCCAGCCTCGCAGCTGAATGATTTCCGCATACTACGTACGTCTTTGCCTAAAATTAAGAACATAAAAGTGTTTAAAACATTCATTACAGCTCGAGACCAAACGAGCATCCTGTGTTCTCGGTTCAAGCGAATAATGGGCAGTGGAGCATACGACAGTTTTAAAGCCCTAATGTCGGCACTTAGAGAATACGAGAAGGTGAAGGGTAATAATGGTGCTTTTTGTATGTAGGCTTCCCAATTCAAATTCAAGAGACGCCTGAGCCGTAAACTGTTGTCGGAACATCAATGCGCAGACAGTTTCAAGTTCCGATACGTGTACTTTGTCTGCTGCCATTCCGGGCAGTTCCGTAGTTGCAGCTCAAAAATAAAGTCTACGTACTTTCCTTTTTGCGGCTGTTCGAACGATTAAGGTAACTTTAATTCGGTTGTATGGCTCGTTTTGCGGCCGTTTTGCGCGAGGGCCATCTGCAGGTTAAGGCGGTGAATTTGCGACACAACCACAATTGCAGTCAGCAAATTGTGTCTGCATATCCGAAATTCCGTAAATTGCCGCCTGACCAGGAGAAAAGTTTCCTAAAGTTAATGGAGCAAATGAGACCATCGGCCGGGCGCCTTAAAGTATAACTCAAAAGTAAGACTAACTTATTAAGACGCAGTTATAGGTGCGTACAGTGTCAATTTTAAAATGAAAGACCTGGCGAACATACGCCGCCGGGTTTTCCGAGCCGACCATACCCTTAGAGGCATGAGAAATGCCTTATTTGCAATGAGGGGTGGTTGCACCTCCAAATTCTTGTACGACAGTTCAAACAAGATTATGTGGGCCGCCTGCTTTACGACGCCGGCTTTGCTGGCGAAGTACACTGAGTATCCGGATGTAGTCCAAATGGATGCCACCTACCGGACAAATAGGCAGGGGTGTGCATTGTACCACATTGTGGTAACTGATAAGCATGGGCATGCTTAGTTCGTGTTCTATGCGTTTGTAGCTCAAGACGATGCTGTCAGTGTCAGATGGGTTGTCCGAAAATTCAGGGAAATGATGGGGTCTGCAGTCAAAAATTTACAAACAGTGTTTATAGACAAGGATGCTAAAGAATTGAACGCCTGGAAGGGAAAAAAGTGTCAGTCCTACAGTGCACATTTCATGTGCTGCAAGCGTTTAAAAGGAAAGCAAAGACTGTGTATAAGGATGCGAGGGGTGAGCAGGTTTTATTTTTATTTCGTAAAGCAGTGTACTCTTGCTCATTTCGAATGTTAAGACTGGTTATGTTAAGTCTCAGGAATAATTTTCCTGAGATTTTGCCGTATGTAAGTGGATGCTGTTGGCGATGTAGACTTCGGTGGGCCCATTACGCTCGGCGTAATCTGCTCACACATGGCGATAAGACGACGAATAAAATAGAGAGTATCAACAGGCGATTGAAACAATGGTTTAGACCGCACATGTCTCTCACCAATTGTGTTCATAGCATTGTTGCTTATTTGGCCACAAAGAATGTAGATCATGAAAGAAAAAAGGGCGATGAGTATTGCTGCCGCAGGCACTACACAGGTTTGCAGTCACATGTCGCGTTCGTCTTCCGAATGCTGACTGGGTATGCCTCGGATGTTGTGCTCCGTCACCTTGACGAAAATAGTGTCACATTTTCCTGTGATGCAGTCGAAAGGTGCAGCTGTCGGTTCAATCATAACTGGCAGCTGCCCTGTGTGTATATTTTAAACTTTATACAGCAGTGCAATATCAACTCCTGGTTGTGTATTCAAGGGAACCGCGGGGGTTTTCCAAGCAGTAGTCTGTGATAACCAATGGACTGACGAGAATTTTGATCCAGCGCAGGTCACGTCGTTTAGGATATATGTATATTTTAAGGGTAACAGGCAAGAAATACCCTTGAGGACCCTATTAATATAACGCAAACAGGTTATTCTTACAGTTAATGTGCAGTCGGGGGGAGCACATATGATATCATAACAGAATTTCGAGTGAATTTTCACGGAAAAGAATGAAAACGGTCTAAAGCCATAAAAATTGTTCACAGTGCTGGCAGTAGGAAATCGTGTTGTAAAAGTCGCCTTTTGTCAAATAAAATCACATCAAGTCTTCTTTTAAATTCCGCAACTGTGTCAGCGGAAACCGTCTCGCTTGGTAACAAGTTCCAAGGCCAGACCACGCGTTGACTGAAGAAATATTTTCGGAGGTCTAATCGGGTGCGTTCGTTTGTGACCTTGTAAGGATGGCCACGCAGGTGAGTAGTGGTGGCTAATTGGAAGAAATCCTCCAATTTTAGGGAGGAAGTGTGGCCCCGGATTATCCGGATTGTCCAGAGCAGGCTGCACTGAACGTTCCTGTAAGACAAAGGAAAAAGGTCTAGTTGTATTAATCTCTCCTGATATGGTAAGTCCCTGAGACCGTCGACCATCTTTGTCGCCCTGCGTTGCACTTGTTCAAGAAGCTCCACATCTTTCTTCAACCACGGTGTCCAAACTGGCATTCCGTATTCAAGATGTGGTCTCACAAAGGTGCCAAATATTTTTCCGAAGAGTTCAGGTGGAAAGATTTTGAACGCTCGTCTGATCCAGTGCAGGGTACTAGTTGCTTTCTGGACGGACGTTTTACTGTGCTCTGTTTGCATCAAGTTCGCGGTTGTCCATATACCCAGATCTTTGTGTGTCTCAACATCGTTCTATGCGGTACCATTGATAAAATAACTGTGTTTCGGTGGCACTTTTCGCCCCGGGCTTATGTGTAGAAAAAGACACTTGGATGCATTAAAGTTAAGAAGCCACGTGGACGACCAGATAACCAGTTTTTCGATGTTCGACTGTAGTTTCTTTGCGTCGTCGGCGCACCTTATTTCAGCCCATATTTTTATGTCATCCGCAAACATGACAGCTGCGCAATCAAGCTCATTGAGACAGTCGTTTACGTAAATCAGGAATAGCAGCGGACCCAAAACTGAGCCTTGTGGTACACCACTCTCGACCATTGTCCATTCTGAGGTGGAGTTTCCGACAACGACCCTCTGTTCTCTGAGGGACAAAAAACTACTGATCCATTTATACATTTTTCCTTGGATTCCCACGTCCCAAATCTTCTGCAGAAGAAGCCTGTGTGGTACACTATCGAAGGCCTTTTTGAAGTCGAAGAATATAACATCAATTGGATAGCCTTTATCAGCGGCCTTTGTCCACTTCTCCTGTGAGTAAAGAGCACTCGTGAGGCAAGAGCGTCCTGGGCGAAAGCCGTGCTGTCCATCACATAGTATTTTGTTGCTTTCGAGGAAATACATAAAATGCTTCTTAATAATGCGCTCCATTACTTTGCTCGCGATGCAAGTTAGACTGACAGGACGGTAATTTGCGCAATCAAGTCGCGAACCTCCCTTATAGATCGGGGTGACGTTTGCCCACTTCCATTCTTCTGGGAGTTCGCCTTCGTCATAAGATTTCTGGAAGATGGCGGACATTGTGGTTGGAAAGGGTCAGAGGCCTTTCACGGAGGTCGAGAAGTATAAAATGGCAACAAGTCATTTGCAGCCTATCGTGGAGAAGTTAAAGAGTGGTGGAACCGGGTGGTTCTTAAAGTTGTTGTGGGAGGTGGATGCATTCTCTGAACACATCATGAACGCACCCGGTTGTCAACAAGGGTCGCTTGTCGCCTCTCCTCCACAGCCGAGGGCGCTTGTCCCCTCGTTTTCACAGCTGAGCGTTAATCACGAAGTTGTTCGTTGTATGGTAAGGGAGGAGGGTGATGTGTTTGTCGTGCAGATGTGTTCTAGTAAAGAATCTTTTGCATGTGTTCTGCGCAATGACAACCTACTCCCCAACTTCCACACTCGCGGACATCTGTCCATGAAATCACCCTGGCTGACTCGCAAAACTTTGAGAAGTCTGCTCATTCAATGGAAACGAAACTTGGTATGCACTCTATTCCAGAGAACGAGAAAAATCTGTTCTGTGGATACATTGGAAGCTGAAATAACTAAACTCAAAGTAACTCTACAGAAGCGCGGATACCCAACACAGTTTATAGACAAATATAAAAAACCATTACGGCCTAAAATGACAAAACAGATAGTTCCGAAGAAGCCCGTTTTCATATCTTTGCCATTAAATGGTGACAAAATTTTCAATACCATCAAGAGACAACTCATTAATGCCATTCACAGGACATATTATGCCGCTGAGCTTATAATTTGCAATCTAACAAAGCTTTTACCGATTCCTCGTGCGAAGGATGCCTTGCCGATGCACGCCACTTCAAACTGTGTTTATGAATTTACATGCACTTGTGGATGCAAGTACATAGGGCGAACGCAAAGGCAATTGGCCACCAGAGCAAAGGAACACTTGCCTAGCTGGTTGTTTAAGCAAGAAAAACGAACACCTCGCTCGTCAATCACTGAACACTTGCTAGATACGGGCCACTCCGTGGGCCCTAAAACCTCCTTCCGAGTACTTGTTCAAGCACGAACAACTCGCACCTTACGCTACCTGGAGGCAGCGTACATAAGGCGGTTTAAACCCGACCTATGTAAACAATTGGAGCATGTAGTTAACCTAACTCTACCTTGGTAACACTGGCTCCTTGTTTACACATCCCCCTCCCCAAATTTTCTTTCATTTTTGCATAGACGTTTTTTCTCCAGTTTTTGCTGTCTACAGCGTTTAACTTTCAATTTTATCGAATGCCTCTTGGTCATGTACAGTGACCTTGCCGGTTTTATCGATTTTTTCTGTATGAATTTAGCTGTGTATTTTCTCTAACGTTCATTCCCGTTATGCAATGAGGGGTGGCAACTGAAGAGCCCTCTCGAAATTTATGGATCCATTAAATTTTGCTGTTTATACAGTCTTCAAATTTTCACCAGGGAAAAGAAGCTTTACATCTTTGAGAAGTCGTCTGATTAACATGACTGTCACCACGAGTAGTGCCAGCACTAGTACTTATGTGAATTTTGGGCTGCTTAGTTGCCATTTGGGTGAGAATGTCGCGGACCTTGATGAATTCCTGTTTGTGGTTGCATGTGGTACCTGCGGTGGTAATACGGCCGCAAGTAAGGGAAATCTTTTAAAATGTGTTTCGTGTCAACGTAAATTTAATGAAATGTGCGTTGAAAATCCACTTATCTGTGATAGTTGGTTGTGTATTTTTTGCACCAACGTGACCGGAAGGCCTGAATGAGGCTGTGCTCTGAAAACTGACTGTGATACCATTTAATTTAATTTTTTCGGTTTAGACAGTTGGTTGTGCATGTTTTGCACCAACGTGACCTGAAGGTCTGCATGAGGCTGTGATCCGCTAATTGAGTGTGATCTCATTTTATTAATTATTTCGGTTTAGATTTTATTATGTGATTAAGGGTATGACTGGCACTTTTTATCCTGTGTGTAAGTTATCAGGTGCAGACCTTGTCGTTAAATCTCAACAGACGCATAACACGGCAATGTATTACCCCGGCCCGGGCTACCTACCATCCACGAATAGTTTGAAGCATCAATCACAGGTAAGAACACTTCTTTAAATTATTTTTTCTGTAGACCAAATTTCGACATTTGTACATGAATGAAGGGTATGACGAGTAATTAATTAATGATCAGGATGAGGTTAGTTTCATGCATTCAAGAGTACAACGAGTATGCTGCCTTTTGTAGGTAATAGCACGTCTTCAGCGACTGTTCGTTTGGAAGGAAGGGTTTATAAAGGCAACAGCGTCTGTACATAGAGAGTTTCCTTGGCGGAGATGCTGCCATTCAACGTTACAAAGATGTACGTACCTGCATCAGCTGGGTTTGTGTCGTCAATCTTCAGGTGGTCATCGAGCAACCGAGCTAGTGTAAATTGAAAGTCTCCCAGAAAATTACACTGCCGTCGAAGGGTATGGCGAGTAACCCAAATTCAAGTCCCGAATTGTAAAGAGTGCACCCGATTTTTTACGTTTTGCATATATATTCTGCCGTTTTAACTCCGGCCCCAACTCAAGTACCCATTTTCTATGGTATACCATAAACATAATATCAACTCTACTTCCTGTC
>JAYGXS010002450.1:0-10350 GCA_036362985.1 Ligula intestinalis | reverse complement strand
GACTGCGCTTTGATGAAGTGCTTATGATAAATCTGATGGACAGCAGTCGTGGACCAACTGTGCCCTCTGTGAGTGTGTTTGTTTGTGCTGTCCGACCAGCTGGTGTTCAATGTTAAGCTTGGCTGTTGGTGGCTAATAAGCCCGAAAGATTTATGTATCATGTTATCCCGAAATGCTGTCATACCCCCTTGACTGCTTTAATAATTTTGCCATAATCAGCCAGGCAGGCGGTCAACCTTTGGGGATCTCTGTCCACCACATGAAATTTGTTTAGTTTAGAAGCCTATTCGATCGTGTTCGCACATTTATGCGTGAACATATGCATTTTCAGCAGTGAGAGCAAAGGGCAGTTGGCGAGGCCAAATATCTGTGAAGAGAATATCGGTACATAAAGCCAGCATTAATTGAATAGAAAGTCAATTTGGGAAAGCGACCACTATGAAGACAACTACTTACCGCTTTCTGCCACGTTATTGCATTTGGTAAAATAAAGGATAAGCTTGTCCTTGTCAATCGCTGTTATGTTAGTTTCGCTACATACGTCTAAATTTCGTAATTTCCACCTATGAGACATACGACGTAATGATGAGGACGACAATGTGCCATCTGACGAATCTGACTGTAGCACAACTTCGTTGGACGATGGTATTACGGAGTGCTGTTCCTTAACGGAAGAAGTAACAGAACCCTCAACAAGCAACCTTACTGAGTACCCAGCGATGATAGAGGAGGAGACTCTAAAAAATGCTTTGTGATCTCGGCAAGAGACTGCAACACACCCATTAAACATCTGAAAAAAAATTCTCAAATTTTTTAACGTGTGGCCTCCAACCTATCCGTTGATTCACGTACGCTTCTGGGGAGGAAAACCACTCGGACAAAGGTGATGGCAATGGGCAGCGGTGAGTTTTACATTATCAAAATCCCTAAAAAATTAAACAAGCCAAAAAGTCAATATTTCATGGCTATTATAGGAAATTATTAAGTTCTACTGTTTGCTATTGATGAAGATTAGCCAGCGTAGAATGAGCCCTGAAAATGCTTTTCGCAGCAAAAGGGACGACTATCATCCTATTGGCAGGTCACCCTTTCTAGCATGCAATGTGAGGATGGTATCATGTTTCACGGTAAGATCCCCTTCAACTTCTTTACCCAGGTGTTATGCGCCGGTTACTAAAATTGTGGCTTGAGAACCCACAAGGTACGAACTATAGCATGTCACGAGATGCAAGTAGCCAAAGAAATGATAGGTTGTTAGCTATCAGTCCATTTTTACCACGGGAGTCTTCCCACCGAGCTAGGCCATCTCGCGAGTGGGACACATGGAAGAAAACTGAAATGCACCAGTTCCTATTGTATACATGAATTTTTATTCTAAAGGGCAAATTTTACAATCAACAAGCCGTATTATTGAGTCAACTCATACACTTAACATTTTTACTTGCTGTTATGTTACGTTTTCCTACAAACGTCAACATTTTCTAATTTCTTCCTGTGGCACACACGTTAATTTTGATTGATAACTCGGTAAAAGCATATTTTCACTGTGAGGGCATTCGTGGATTACAAACCAGCCAGACCTCATGCTGAAAACAAAGTTGCGGAATTTGTGGCCCGCAATCGGCTACTTATTTAGCCACCAGCGGATGATGATGCGCCAAGGCCATACGGGCTACCAGCAGCGTCCATAAACTCCACAGTGCTCCGTTCGAGCAGCCAGGAATTCTGAAAAAAACGGCTATAGAAACTTATTTTAATTTTTTTTTGCTTTTTGTACTAATAAACATAGTGCTAAACAAGCAATTTTCAAACAAGAAAACGTTCACGGCCTTTCGCAGAAAAGGAGGTTACCCCTGTCCGGGAGAAAATGTTTCTCGATTTTTTCAAGCTACAAGCGCAATAAAGGGATTTCCTTTCAGCCTGGAAATCTCACGCTTTATTAGGACGTTCACATACTTTATTCTATCTCGTAGACCCAGTTGGTAGAAAAATACCTTATGACGTCACAAAAATTCTTTTTTGGAGAATAGCTTCGGTCAAGTCTAATCACAACAGCGTCATGAGGACAGAAGAGAGTTAAAATGTAGTTTAAAAAAGTGAAAGATAACTAGAGTATGACTCGACATGCACGTGCTCAAGAAGGGCAGAAAATGTGTCAGATATGACGGTCTGGAGCAAAGAAATATTATGTGCGGACGCGTGTCGAACTTAAGTTCCACCGCAGGTTTTGCTTTAAGCTTTTTATTTTAACTATAATAGATGGTTGGCAGCCCCAATAACACAGAATAATCCGAGCCTGAAAAACAAGATCTTTTTTTATCACAAAATGCTTGGAATCTCTGTTAAATATGTGATCAAGAGGAGCGTCAGCACGAGTGTTGAGAAAAACTAAGTCGTCAAAAGCTTAAGATTTAGGGGGCAAAGATGTACACGTTGGAAGTCACCACGTAAAATAATAACCAGCCCGCAAGACAACACTGAATTTTTTAAGGGAAAGAAAATAAATTAAACCGGAATCAAGCACGTTGGCATGTAGAGAAGGAATGTAAATGCTGACATAAAAAAAATTCTTTATAATATTTTAAAATCCAGGATTATATACTAGAGCAATCGCATCGAGTAAGACGCCAGAATAAGAAAATAAAGATTAACAATTTGTTTACTGTTGCTGGTTATCAAAGACAGGCACTCCACCACGTCTGCTGCCCATCTCGTTAAGCGAACAATTTCGCAGGCCGTCGGCCGCCTTCTCTCACCACCTAGAATTGGATTCGCGCATAGTTGTCACATAATGAAACCGAACGGCCCTTTGCAATGGCAAAAAACACCTGCAGTCCTCTGCATGCTCTTATGCATTTGCGGACAAGCTAACTATGTCGGAGAAACAGGCAGATTTCTAAAGAAGTGCATTTTCGAAAACGCGGCTACAGTGCGGTGAAAAGATGCAAATTATCAAGTAGTGGCTCATTCTATGAGACTTGGTCACATACCTGAAGCTATCCTAGCAGTGCATACGAAGTTTCCAAAATCTGAATATGACAAGAATCAGACAAAGGTCTTTAGCACAGAGTGGCCACCTTCAGGCCGTCGTCATACATCCAGCCATCCTGTTTTCCGGTGATATGTTAACTACGTCGGTGGACAAGGGGCGGTCAACTGTCGTATTGGATAGGACAGACTACATTCACAAAGCTCAAACTTGATTGGACGATCGTCAGTTCTACGTCCCATGCAAATCCAACCCCATGAAAACGCTGACACGTGAAATCAACACAAAGCTGTTGGCAATCGAGAACTCAGGTGTAATTTCACCAATCGACTGACGCATGGCGAGAGGGTAAGAAACGGCTCTGGCCCGCTTCTTTGGTCTCCCGAAGGTGCACAAAGAGGGCGCACCCATCCGGCCAATCGTATCTCTCAAAGGAACTCCAACCTATAGACTGGCGAAGTGGCTGTTCCGATGGCTCAAATTCTTGACCGCTTATTCAGACACAACAGTCAGGTCGTCAACACAATTCTTGGAGAAATTTAAAGGGGTAAGCCTCCAGCCAAATGGTTGCATGGTTTCCTTTGATGTCACGTCCCTATTCCATAGGACCTGGCCGTCGAGACTATCCAACTACTCCTACGAGAGAAATACGACGAAAGGGAGAGTTGCCTTGGGCACGCCCTAAATCCTCTAGCTCCTAAATTTCTGCCTGAAGACGTACTTGACCATCAAGGGAACTATCTTCGAGCGGGGGAAGGGCAAACCTTTGGGTTCGCCCATTTCCGGACTCAAAGCAGACGTAGTCTTGCAACGGCCGGAGTCGCTTGTTTTTGACACCAAAGGCCGAAACTCTGGGTTCGGTATGTGGACGACACCTTCGTCGTAATTGAGCGAGATCAGGTGCTGACATTCAAGGAACGTCTAAACGCCGTCTTCCCAGACATTCAATTAACGATGGAGGACGAAGAAAACAACCAACTGGCCTTCCTGAATGTCCTCGTTTGCCGCAAAGACGATGGTGGCCTAAAGACTTAAGTGTTAAGGAAAGCAATCAACACTATGCAAATCCTGAACTACAAGAGCAACCAGTGTTCCAGTGATCGCATATTTGACTTCTAAATGTTTCATACATAAGTTGCGTGAAAATTATATTTTTTTTTAAAAAATGTTCAAATATGTTGCTTGCGTTTTGTGCAGTTTTACGCTTCTTACTGATCTTGAAATTAAGCATCTTAAGGTTCTCTATCTTAACAACTATTTGTCTTAATCTTATGTATAACAATGTTTTGTATCTAGCAGTCATGTTGTATGCTGGAAAGTGCAGTTTGCTGTCTTGAAGCATTTTCAACTTCGACCACCACGGCCACCATCATAGGAAATAATATCACATGCTCATTTGTTTCGCTAAATGCTGTTAAGTTAAACCATATGCTGAAGGGTTTAATTTAACATTCGAAGAAACTGCCAATTATTAAAACTAATGAATGAATACAGCGAAAAATATCAAAAAGAACATAAAATTTATTCTGCGATATTCAATAAGTCTGTATCTAATAATCACCAAATAAACAAAATATTTTGCCTGAAGGCAAATTCTTGCTGATAAAAAAGTGGCTGTTTCTGTTTTATGTTTCACAAGTTATTGTAATCTATTCGTGCAATTAAAAGCTATTTTGACGTCTCCGTAATCTTGGAATTATGGATAAAAATTTTTTTTTTACTCAAACCTAATTCTCCCTATAGTGCTTTTAAGCATTTACTATGCCTAATTATGCTCTTTATAAGTCTACAGTTTTTGTAAATGCGATCCATTTGGCATAAGAGAAATAATCAAACATTTGAAAATTTAGAATATTTTGTTGCAGAACTCGCGGATGTCTAAAATTCATTTGTGCATGTTATTTGCTTTTTGTGAAACGTAGGGAACCATCGCCGAGTTTAATAGGACCCATAAGCCCTTTTATTACAGTGATTATATTGGTCCCCATGTGTGACATGTTGTGATTGGTCTAGACTAAGCTTTCAGACACAAAGTGAAAAATCCGTTCGCTGACATTCTGAAGGTGTCAACATTTAAACATTCATAATATTTCCAGTACGAACGATATGATCGAACGCAGCAGAATTTTACTTAGTAACTTACTATTTTGCGTATGGTCTCGTGTTAAAAAATAATTTTGTTTATTTATCAATTTGGGTAGAGCCTCTCCTTCATAAGCGAAGCTGAATTTTCTTTTGAATTAATGCCGGTCGGTACAAGTGAGCTGCTGGAATTTGTTTCACCTAAGATTGGCAAACAATCCAATGCAGAATTCACCATCCCTCACATTCTTTTACCAACTCTAAAATATTGAGGTGGCAGTTTAAACATCAATCTACTATTGCGTTAACTAAACATCTAGTAATTTGTAGAGGTTTTTAAAATAGGCGTTTACCATTCCTTTTGGATGTGAAGAACACTGCAAATCAGCCGCTCCCAACGAAATAAACTATTATTAAGCTGCTGCTGAACTCCTCCATCATCGGACTTCATCCAAATGACGTCTTTCCTTAAATTAATTCACAGAACAACGTCGTTCCCAAAGAAACTGACACGGTTGAGTTGTTAAGTACAGTCATTGTTAAACATCTTACTACATATTCTTAACTGGTTATCGTTTTGACCATGATTAGGTCATATTATCAGTACCATTAAGTTCTTCATATTATTTATTCATAAGCGTACACTCAGCCTTAACATCACCTCCTTTGGAAGCTGATGTTCATTAATGACTTTTGTGACAACCCTCAGCCTGCACTTAGCAAAAACGGCAACATAGTATTAAAGGATTTCCTCATAGCACATTCAAATGGCATCAGTTTGTTCGAGCAATAGTCCCTGACAGTGCAGAAAGCACACCAAAATATCGGATTTTGTCATAGAAATGTTGACAATGAAACATTATACTGAACTCTGCTCACATCTTTTCAGTGGTCTGCACATTATTGAAAGCAAGAAAATAGAATTGGTCCAGCAATTATTTACTAAAATATTTTTTCTTCACAATATTGCACCTATCCTACCAAAAACGTTGTTATCTCTTCTATCCACGCAGACTTCTTCGCTTTAACACATTTTAACGGCGGTACCTTTAATCCATTCAGTACCAGGAGGCTGGTCAACTGCTTTCAGCGCGCCACTCATTGGAAAATATTTTTTTATTTCTTCCTGTGGCACACACATGAATTTTGATTGATAACTCGGTAAAAGCATATTTTCACTGTGAGGGCATTCGTGGATTACAAACCAGCCAGACCTCATGCTGAAAACAAAGTTGCGGAATTTGTGGCCCGCAATCGGCTACTTATTTAGCCAACAGCGGGCGACTATTTGCCGCCAAATATTCCGCTAAGGAAGGATCTCTTAACCATTACATTCAAAATAGACTGAAAAAATTGTGTTCTTGTGTCAACCCTCCCCTTCCCTAAAAAGAGCTCACTCAAAGATCTGCATCGTCTTGTTCTCTGTCATGGCGATCTATATCTACGCATATATTTCAGTTATATCATACCCTTAAAGTCAGAGGTGTTTGCTTAAAAAAAACGCCCTATTTCATCCACCCTTGCTACAACATAAAACTTAAGCAATACCAAGTTTGACTGCTAAAGAGGAAGTATACTTTAAATTTTTATTCGACCTACGCGGTGCTTGAGGCGTCAAAAAGTGTTTTAGACAATCAGCTCAATTTTAGCAAACAAAAAATGGATCAATTAAAAAAAAATATTTTTTTATTCTTCTTATCTTAAAATATTATTTTTTGGTTTTAATGATAATCAATGTGTTCATGAAAACTCAGCGTGGAAAATACAATTTTAACCAAATTCCAGATTTGCCTAAAGACAAAGGTTTAGGTAACACAATGTTTGGTTCCTCTCGGAAAGATCTTGCAAAATGTGCCAATTAGTTTCTCGGCAAATAAAATTTAGGTTTTAGTGATTTTTGGCATAGAAAAAGGTTGTTTGAAGGGTTTTACGGACGCAGAGTTAAAAGGCATAGTGGGATATAGGTTAATAATTGATGAAAGACTTATATTTTTTTATTTTGAGGAAGGACATGTTCGATCTGTATATTTGTAGATTTTTCTTTACTTTTGTACGAAAAACCCAATCATGAAATGCAGGTTTCTTGAAAATCATGAAATGTAGAAAAGTAGTTAAGGCTCCTCAACTTCAAATTACGTGAAGTCCAATCGACCATTATGGAGTAATATTGGTATTGCCCTTCATTTTTTAAGCGGAATATACTACCAGAGGCCTCAGCAAGCAACATCAACCAATTTCTCCACTTGACGATAAAGTCGACACATTTCCTTCACTCCATGTACTATACGCCCACAATCAACGCCCATATAACCACTGCTTCCATATGATATCAAGTTTGGACTAGGGGTTTATGTTGTGTGCTTCTTAAACAAACTTTGCCAGCCTGTGTTAACGTTGTCTATTCGCTTCGTAAGGAGGGATAATCATTGGTAGAGACCTCGCACCTTCTTGGAACCTTTGACAATATATCGCATACAAGTCTAGGGGTGAAACTGGAAGCCCTCGGCATCTTCTAACCTGTTCTTGACTACATTTAGTTTCTGTTAGTCTGAAAACCTTAAGAAACTGGTGCTAACCATATTTACTTATATTTTAAGCGAAATGTCTAATATATACTTTGGTAAAGTTAGTGCAGATCGGCTTACACGATCAGGCTGTAGGGTCACATGGCAGATGTATTTTACTACATCCAAGTGAAGTGCAGGGTGTTTTGTCGTCGCCAAAATTCTTCGAACCCTGGCCTTTCAAGGTGCTCTTTTTGAATACATCCTACATAATTCACATTGTGTTCAGTGAAACGAACAAGTGTAAAAAAACCTGCTTTCAAAGGTATGTTAAGAACGGAATTAATGTACAGTTGTAAGCTGAGTTGACTAATCAGCAGGATAAATGTTGCATATTGTTTAAGGACCTCACTTCGAGACGGAAAGCGTTGGCACAAAAGCACAGTGTTCTCAGTCTTCCTTCAATGGATTGAGCCAAAAGTTGTGTGCTATCGGCTGAAGGGTAAGCCGACTGCGGGCTGCTGCTTCAGCAGCATTTTCTTCAGCATGAAGCCTGGCGGGGTTCAAAGTCCAAGAACGCCGTCAGAGATAAAGAGAGATTCCACCGAGAGAGCATTAAAAATTTGAGAAAGCTGTCCTGAATGAAGATAATTATTTATAGCTCTCTTAAACATTGAGCAGCTTTGCTGCGTTTTAATACTTTTGGGCAGTTTTTCCAGGTTGTTATGGCGTTCACTGAAAATGATTGCCGTTACTTAACTGTGCGTGCCATAGGAAAGAAGTAAAAAAAGGTCTCGATTACTGGTGCATGGAGAGTGCTCGACCTGCCTTAGTATACACAGAGGATTAAGTGTTTGACGCTTCAAACGTTTATACAGTAAAAAATAGACTATTCTGCAATCTAAAAAAGCCACAGGGGATCCAGCTTTATATGTTCACACCATTGTTGATAGGCTTGGTTACGGTGTTCTGTAGTGAAAACCCTTCGACTGAAAAATTGCTGCACCGATTCTACTTTTTCCGTTCACCAGGTCGCAAAAGACTGAATAGCGGGCAGCAGTATTCAAGACTAGGTCACACGAACATATAATATATGCTAGTTCTTACCTTTATAGTCTTAAATGTCTTCGGAAAAATCCGTTGTTTCTGCGTGCTTTCCAGACTACCAGTGCACAATGTTCTAAAAATTGAGACTTTATGGTAGGATATGCCCAAATCCTTGATAATTACTGCATTTTTTTAGCTTTTCAGTTAACTTATCAGATCTCAGGTTTGCATCTTCGGCCGTATGGTGGAGAGATTTTGATCTGTAATGTATCTTTTTGGTTTCGACCCCGCTGTACGTGATGAATTCGTCTGTCTAACCTGCTTGACGTTTGATCTAATAACAACTTGATTGGTTCGGGACGAAAAAAAGGCCTGTGCTGTTATAAGCTGTTTTCACTGAAAAGAAGAATGTTTCAAACTGTCATACACACTCATGAGCAATTTGTTTCTCCTCGTATAGCAATAATCCTCTTAACCAATCGCTGCCCCCACATATACGGTATGATTTTTTCATTATAATGAATCTTTCTTAGTTCACCATATTTTTTTGAAAGTTTTAATAAAAATTGTAAGTGACAACGTGCTGGGAGGAATAAAGCAGTCTACCTTTGTTACATAACTCCTTTAATCCTTAGGTGGTTGTCCACGTAGTCTTTCAATCACAAACGGCACGACGGTTACAATGAGGGGACTTTATGGACACGAAGAATAATTGTTTTAAAATGCTGTTAAGTTTTTTAAGAGAAACTTAAATACGAAAATGTGTACGATATGTGATCTTTTAATTTGTGTATAATTGTGCAAGACATAGGCCTCATGTTGCGCGAGTTGTGTAAAATAGCTATTTTTGATGGCTTCAACACCACTATTCAAAATAATGTTTTGGGCAGACATTGTGAAGAA
This sequence comes from Ligula intestinalis, assembly GCA_036362985.1. Taxonomy (NCBI): domain Eukaryota; kingdom Metazoa; phylum Platyhelminthes; class Cestoda; order Diphyllobothriidea; family Diphyllobothriidae; genus Ligula; species Ligula intestinalis. Next base: position 825 of record JAYGXS010002450.1, on the reverse strand, counting down.
ACATATGAATTGTAGCTGCATGAGATGTGCCTAAAAATGGCTTAAAAATTGTACGTTTACCACAATAGTTGCATGATTAAGAACTTAATCGTACACGAAAAGGAACCTTGCACCTAACCGAAAAACGATGGGTCGACATAGTAGTCTCTCCAGGGTCTGTAACATAGCATCGCACATCGAAATATGTTTTTGCCAAAGGAGAAGCTTCAAGGTGAGTTTGCTGCGCAAAAGTTCTTTTAACACCAACAAACTTCAGCTCGCAGCATATGTCTGTATCGCGCCCTTCCCACCCCCTATCTTTTTGCAACGTTCCCTTCAATGGAGCACTTGAAGAAACATGTTTTGGCTTTTTGAACTTAAACATTGTTTTCTTCTGCAGTTTGACAGATTGCGGCTGGGTCAGGCACGCAATTTCTGTCAGGAGCTTCATTTGCCTAGAACATGGAAAAAAAATTATCAAACGTTAAGAACATGGCAGATAGGGAGATGATGTGTGCCTCTTTTCTGGAAGAGAGCTCCTACTTAAGGTAGCCTTTTGTCTAAGAGCCACTGGGCGCAGGCTGAAACGCCGCCCGACCGAGTTTGTTTAAACAGAAGCATCTGTATCGAAGAGAAAGCAATCTTTGCACCTTTCTGAACGTATATAACGGAAAAAATTTTCCTTATAAGTCATCGAAGAGATTGTTGGCAGGGTGTCAAGTGCTCATTGTCTATTCTGTCTGTTTATTTTCCAATAATTTCGGCAGTGTTTAACTTGTAAATATTTCGGTCAGGCAAGCGATGTTTTAACAAAGGAGCTGCTGTATAGTACCTTTAAGCAATGAA
>JAYGXS010002449.1:0-10350 GCA_036362985.1 Ligula intestinalis | reverse complement strand
TCGGCAGCCCGCTGCGGGTTGAACCAAGGGTGAGTGTTTAGGCCGCCTGGTTTAGCTGATGCAATCGCTGACGGGGTAATCACGGTATGCAGATAGCCATATAAGGTACAGCGCGGACACCGGCGCATGCGTTATAAAATAGCATGCATAAATATAGCAATTAGTATAGGAAGTAGTAGTAGTAGTAGCAGTAGTAGTAGTAGTAGAAGTAGTAGTAGTAGTAGTAGTAGTAGTAGTAGTAGTAGTAGTAGAAGTAGTAGTAGTAGTAGTAGTAGTAGAAGTAGTAGTAGTAGTAGTAGTAGTAGTAGTAGTAGTACAAGTAGTAGTAGTAGTAGTAGTAGTAGTAGTACTAGTAGTAGTAGTAGTAGTAGCCTGGAGTCTAATTCAACTAAAACCTTATGCTATAAAAGAATACTACTAAATCATCGGAGGTAGACATTTTACTGTAGTATTTTGCAGCGGTCAGTCCACTTTAAGAGCACGCATTGGTTTATCATCCAACTTTCGCTTGAATACCTCGAAGGATTCCGACATAATGATGTTCCGAGGAAGTGGATTCCACGCTTAGACCAACGTTTCGGAGGAGAATTGCTTATAATCAATAATCAAAGCGAAGCGACTACGAGCATTAAAGCTACTATATTAACGGACATAGTTTTGTCGGCAAACGTTTGGAAGAATAGTTTCTACTTAAACATATACGAGGAAGAGACGATCACGGAATAAAAGCTTTTCTATCCTGATATTTCGAAAGTGCACATGCTTAAATCGTGGGAGGTGGGTTCTATACGCCCCTCACAGTATTTATAGCTGTCAAATGGGCGTCTCGCCGACTCTGCGTCTATTGGCGATATGTGGGCCACCTTTGTCAGTAGACCCACTTACTATTAAGGTATATGGTGCAATAGTGACAGCATTCATCTTGCTGGTCGTATCATTTGTCGTTTTTTTGCAATAACGCACAAAGTCAATTGGCCATTCATTTTTGTCGTACAGTGTAAAATGGTAATATCTTTGTTTTCGCTCTAGGAAATGGTAGAGTCTCCATACAGAATGCTATTTCAAAAGGCACGGCTATCTAGGATTAAGACGCAATGACCTGGTGAACTATTCCCCACATTAAATTATATATGAGGTTGTCAAAAGAAAGCTAAGGTTATATTAGATACCAATACCACACAATCCAACAGCTAACTTAAGGTCGCAGCTTGTACACCAGACATGCAGGCTTGACAAAACGTGAAGTTATCGTATTCAAAATATAATGTGCCTCTTGTGTTGCTCTTTATATTGGCCAACTGGGAAACCCTATGGCTTTGTGTTACGCGAATACGTGAAGACTTGCCGCTGGAGTCTCCACGCCTGAGGACAGAATGGGAGGAATCATGGGTTCTTTAAAAAAAGTACTAGAGAATACATAGCCGGAAGTCCAATATCATAACATCTCGCAAAACCAGCTCATAAGATCGTGTCTGAAGTCCGTGAGCACGGCACTCATCACAAAAGACCTTGTGGAAGTCGGCCACTGGCAGCTATTGAACAGACTGGGGCGTGTTTACTGTTTGGCAGTCGCAGGGCTTAGGCGTTGGCCTGATTTTTTGTGCCTGTGATTGACTGTCATAGAGGCGGACCGAAAATGGCAATCACGTGACGGTTTGTGTGGCATGATGGTGCGGGAGGAAAGCAAGAAAGGAACACTGCATTTCGCCTCAATCTACGGACATGAAAACAAGATTGCTGAGAGCGAACTGGACCACTGATTTCAGATGCCATAATACGCACTAGAAACGAGCCATAAACTCGTATTATCATGCAAGGATCTCAGCACGATACGACGACGGCACATTTGCCGCAGTCAAGAGGACACATGTGCAAACCGTGAGGTGATTAATAAATGCAACTTTCCTTGGTATCTAGTAAGGCATTTAAGAAGAAGTCAACAATACACCCTTCATTTATATCTACGTTATATAGCTGGCAGAGGAAGTTAAAGGCAACGGTTTACATTAAAACAACCAACCCTATGGTAATATTTCTTTTTCTAAGTAACCATACCGTCTGTCATACTCCCATTTGTGGTGGACTCATCTTCTACAGACCACTGTAGCGACGAAAATCGGAAAAGGAGAAAAAAAGTACTTGCGTGGCAGTTTTTCGAAGCCAAAAGGTATCAAAAAGTATTAACGTGGATTATAGCTTTTCCACGAACAAGAGAAGGATAAGATAAATATACATTGCAAAAACTGCAATAAAAAATCACGCAGGTTTACAAAGTTACTGTAAATAATAGTCCAACAACCTGACTGTTGAGCTCGCAAGCTTTGCGGCTGCGTTAAGTTAAAACAAGCTGCTCTGAAAAGAAAACGAGACCATATTAACAAGAAATAAGCCGGGTAGCTCACCACAGTACACCCCAACGCCTACAAGGGCATATGTTTAAGATACGTTAACGTGGCATCCACTTTGAGGGATATATGTAGTACATACAGTTGCCAACGGTTAAGTGCGTGCTCCGGTGGAAGAAGGTAATAATGTAATTGAACGTGCAGTCCTGTGCGAAGGTAAATATGAAGGATGAACGAAAAATGGCAGGGGAGGGAAATAATGGTGTAGGAAACGTGAAGGAACATGGGATAAAGATACCCGGGGCAGGAGGATTAATACACGTTTTTCCCTGTGGCATGTCGAGAAACTGCTCAATTAAAGCAGCCATACACAACTCGATGCCGTCTGAATCCACCTCATACCAAAATCGAGGTAAAAAAGATGACTGCTCTTGTTCAAAACCCCTTCCATGACGGTTTTGTTTTGAAGGAACAATGCCTTCTTCGCATATCTGCAAACGAATTTGGTAGTCAGTCAGTCAGTATATTTGAGGGAAAAATAGGCTTGCGCCTTTGAACTCCCTATTTGTCACATCAAAATCTCAAGAATTTTAAAGAATGTTAACAAGTTTTCAGTCAGGAAAATATAGACAGTCACATGGCGCAGTGGTGTTTCAAGGTTAATTTGTCACATATTTCACGTTGTGTTGTAGCATGTGTATATCAAGTCGGTGTTTGAATATCTCCACAGATTGGGACTTAACAATGGCCTAGGGAAGGTTATTCCACGGGTCCACGACACGATTAGAGAAAAAATTCTGCCGTACATCCAATTGTCCTTGGGGCACATAGAGTTTGAAGGGATGCCCCCGGAGATTAGTTGTAGTGGCGAGTTGGAAGAAGTCGTCACACATGAGAGCGCAGTCAAAGCCACGCACGATACGGAAGGTTTGTATCAAATCTCCGCGTAACTGCCTATAACTCAAAGGATAGAGATTAAGGTTATTTAGGCGCATATCATATGGTAGTGAACCTTGGCCTCTTACTAATTTTGTTGCTCGCCGCTGCACCCTCTCAAGTACGTTATAATCCTGCCGCATCCACGGTCTCCAGGCTTGAATCGCGTATTCAAGATGTGGCCTTATGAAGGTACCGAAGATTTTCGAGAAACAGTCTTCATCAAAAACCGTGAATGCCCGCTTGATGGCGTACAACATTGAAGTTGCAGTTTTAGCCGCCTTACAACATTGTGTAGAAGGTTTGAGATTGTCTGTCATCAAGATGCCGAGATCCTTCTGTATTTCTGTTTCTTGCAGAGGGATTCCGTTCAGATGGTAAGGTTGCGCATAAGGCACCGCATTTCGATTTCCCAGGCGCAGCAGAGTGTATTTGTTAGAATTGAAGTTATCTTCATCGGCAGCACACCTGATGACCCTCCATATTTTTACATCATCTGCAAACATGGTGCACTCGCAGTCCAATTCCTGTACACAATCATTAACGAACAAGAGAAAGAGGGTGGGTCCGAGTACTGAACCTTGAGGGACTCCACTCTCGATGACTGTCGGCCTTGATTGTTGTCGTCCTACACACACCGTTTGGGAACGACCAGATAGGAACTTCTCAATCCACGTAAGAAGTCTGCCTCCGATTCCCATCAGTCTCAACTTATGCAGGAAACGTTGGTGTGGAACACTGTCAAAGGCCTTCCGGAAATCAATGTAGGCTGCATGTACAGTTTCTTTTGCATCAATTGCCCTTGTCCAGCTTTGCATCGTATAAAGCAAGTTTGTTACACATGACCTTCCCCTACGGAATCCAAATTGCGCATTCGACAATATATTGTGAGTTTCACAATATATCATCAATTGCTTCTTGATGATCTTCTCCATTACTTTGCAGCATATGGAGGTCAGACTCACGGGTCTGTAGTTATTAGCAGATGCACGACCACCGCTTTTGTAAAGCGGTGTAATATGCGCTAATTTCCAGTCCGGAGGAAGTATTCCAGTATCAAACGATTTCTGGCACACTAGTGAAAGGGGTTTAGCTAGCTCTCTAGCAAGTTCCTTGAGCAATTTGGCAGGAATTTCATCAGGACCCGGAGATTTACATTCCTTCAAGCTTTTTAGTTCTTGAAAAATCGCCTCTTCTTCAAACAAAATATCCCCAATATTTAGTGCTTCCACGACCTCGTCAACAGTTGCGACGAAGGGAGGTTCTATGGTGAAGACAGACTGAAAGAACTCAGCAAAATGTTCTGCTTTGTTTTTACAGTCGGAGATTTCGTGACCATCATCAGTTTGCATAACAGGAATAGGGTTCCTGTTACGTGTGCTTTTCCGTAAATAACTATATAGCAACTTTGTATTATTGACAGCTCGACGCAGTAGATCGCTCTCAAAGTCCCGTCGTGCTTTGAAAACCATTTTTTTTACCTTGTTCCGCTGGATTTTGTACTGTTCAAAATCTTCGTTGCAGCTTGTGTTGCAAAACTTCTTCCAAAATTTTCTTTTTTTATTGATCTCTCTTTTGATAGCTCTGTTCAGCCAAGGAGGTCGGCTAGATACCTTGGGCATTGCAAGTGGACAATGACTGCGCATTAGCTGCAACAACCACTCCTTAAATGTATTCCAGTCCTCAGTGACATCCCCAGAGAAAAAAAGACCCCAGTCTATTTGTGATGCCTCTACTCTCATTTGTGAGAAGTCACCTCACCATATATTCGACCTTGGTTCGTCTGCTGTAGGGGGTAACGAGTAAAGACCATAATCCCATAAAAGTACGGCATGATCACTTCGGCCTAGTGGAGGTAGGCAGCATACCTCGTCTATAGTGTCGGGATGCTTCGTGAAGACTAGATCTAAACAACTTGTTTGTTGCCCTCCACGTGCTCTAGTTGAAACTAGGACGTGTTGTGTGAAAAGGGCCTCAAGTGTTGTTTTTAGCAGATGGTGATCAAAGGCGTTTTTAGAAAAATTGGCCCGCAAATTGTTCCAACATATGCTGGGCGCATTGAAGTCACCCATGAGTACAACATCAGGTCGACTTCCTATCTCCTTTATGCACACCAGTAAACGCGCATCTGCATCACTGTTTGTCCGCGGTGGTCGGTAGACAGTCACGGCTTCCAGGGGCTGCGACCCCCGTGCCTTAATTGTCAGCCAAATAGCCTTTATACCATGAGTAATCCTTTCAGGCTTCTCGCACACACTTAATTCGTTCTTTGCATACATAGCAACTCCTCCACCCTGGCGTTCCACTCGGTCTCGTCTAAATAGTTGGTATCCGCATAGCGCCACTTCTGAATCACTGATGCTTTGTGACAGCCAGGTTTCTGTAATTGCTATAGCATCAGGTGACCCATCGGCTACCTGTATTTGAAGTTCATCAAACTTCGAGAATAAACTCTGGGCGTTATTATATAGAAATTTCAGCCAGCGAGACTCTGCAGTGTCCAATGCGTTTGGGCGCGAGTTTGCCAGTACTACTGGACCGCAGCCGTCATCAGGATTGACTGCTTCCACAGCACTATGGTAGTTTTCTGTATTATTTGGTCCCTGAAAATGGCCAGATTGCTCTCTCCAGCTCTCTCTCTCCCCCGTAGTTCCGCCACCAATTCTCGGCGTTTCAGACGTTCTGCTGGAGAGTAGTCCGGCTGAAAAAACACCGTCTTATGTGAGTGGCGGAGAGCTGTCTTCCGGGACAGAACCAAGTTCACCTGTTCTTTGTTATCCAAGACTATCCTGAGAGGTCGAGGTCGGACAGTTTCCGACTGTTCAGTAACCTGTTTGCCTATCCTGAAAGCTCCACAAACTCCTACTGTCTCTCGCTCTCTGAGAATGTCTTTAAGCAGGTCCCGAAACTTTTCGACGTCCGCATCCGTCCTTTCCTTCGGAGTAGTTCCGTCCGATTCAGGTAGGTCTTGAACGACTATGCAGTTTCGGCGGTCAAGGAAGACCCTTGATATATTTCCAGCCCTACTGCCATCGGAAGACCCCGAGGTATCGATAGGAATGGCTTGTGACTTTGGGTTTTCCTTACCATCACCAGAGATAGGCTTCTTTTGGAAGCCGGGATGGCTTTGTTCAGAGCTGTCTTCGAGCTGCCCCCCTTCCGCATTTGTGGTTTTTTTTCAGTGATCTGTATGCAGCCTTAGCATACCCACTATCTTTTTTATGCTGGCTTTCTGTGCCCGAACCGACTTCACAAGAAAGTGGAGTTGTACAATCTCCTTCTCTGATTGAAGCGTGTTGTTTGGTGGGTGTTTTGTTTCGCGCAGTATCGAGAGGATTTGAGGTGGAAGCTACCAATTTCGCCGCTTGGTTTGCCGGTGTCTGTTCATCTTTCTCAGTGGATGCTCCGCCCCGAGATTCTGCAAATACTCTTCTCTGCTGGCTATTCTCAACTTCAGGTACGATAATGTTGTCCTTTTTAAGGAGGAAGCGAAGAGATTTCCTCAATTCCTCCATCTCCATTTTCAGATCATGGAGCTCCTTATCGTGGTCTGCAAAATTGTGCAGAAGCGTAAGACAGGATGTGCAAGCCTCATCTTTATAAGTTGCACCTCTTAAACTTCTGAGACTTTTCGTCCGTTTGCCGGGAGGACTTTTCAGTAAACTTTGAGACCGCTCTTTTGTAGTTGATAATCTAATTTGATCCACACTACTGTACTCTTCTATAGCCCCATCGTCTATCCGTTCTACTTCCACCCGAGGCGTCCGCGGTTGGATTCCTGGCCCCATTGACAGTTTAATAGAATTATCGAAGGTAATATTTGCTACTTCCATTTGCAAACGAAACGACTAAATTCAAAATGCGACTATGACGTAGTGTGTTGACTGGTATTCAAAATAACGAAAATCTTTTGATGGTGTGTAAAGTATTGCAAATATTTCTAGCAGACTGAGTAAACAATACGCTTAATTACTTAGAAGCGCTTTCAAATGTGTATAAACAATATGCAGGATATTCAGGAACGACTCAGCCGTTTGTAGATCTTCGAGGTCCTGAATAACTGCTGATCTTGTCACTGGTGGTTTTTCAGGCTGTTTTCACTTGCTTTGGTTGTAGGCTGCAAATCCAGTTCAATGACGTGAATAACAAATTCCAATTTGATTCCGTTTTCTGATGAAGTACGGCACAATAAAAAATTTCACGAGTTGCAGAAAGTACTTTTGCACATACAATTGAAGCGATAATATCCAAAACAGTACTGGCGAAATAGTATCAGAATCCAAATAGTCTACGGTTGAGAGCAGAAATTAAGGTTGTGTCCAGTCGGGCTCAAGGTCCTCGAAAAAAAAAGCATGATAAGCATGTTTTATAACTAAAATGATAGGACACAGTCCATACACTCTGCACCCACACTGGATTTTGTTAGCACCCTGCGGTTAACTTTGGTGTTTTTAGTTTGAGGCCAGTTTACGTTTTCTTTAGTTTTTAGTTTTATTTAGTTTAAGCTTATTTTAACTATATGGCAACAGTAGCTTATGTAGACCCACGAATATACCCGTAATCCCAGAATTTTGTGCTGCAAAACGGTATTTATAGAGTTTTAGTGTGGGAAAATACGATAGGCAGAGAAGGAACTTTTTAGAAGTCAGTGCAAAGTGAAAAAAATGTAGTCAAAGTTGCTTCCCGCGGCCGCTGGCCGTAAAATGTTCCGCATGAAAATTGAAGGTGGGTGCGGCGCTGCGCGCCGTGGGCTACACTAATCTAACTGCAGAACGGTAAGTTGGATCTCAGGTAAATTGAAGTAGGTGACCTCATAACCACAATTTTAATGTTTTGGGAAATTCAGGAAACCTGTCATTTAATAATTTGGGTTTTTCGCAATAAGTTATGTGATAATACACAATCAACAATATTTCTACATTCAGTAAAATAAAAATCCATTGAGCATTTACTCAAGTTTATTCCATTGCATGTCCTAATTCCCCGTCCACAAAACCATGTAACCACCGTTTAAGTAGGAAACGATGTAGGGAGTAGGGATTAATCAGTGAGTTTACAGAATATGGGAAAAAAGCCTTACTTCCACGGTTTAACTGTAATCTCTTAAAATTCAATATCGAGTCTCTATAGGACTGATTCCTATTTGCTGGTAATACTGGGAAGCTCTTGATTCTTATTAGTTGGACTACTCATTTGGAACCGCAATACTTCCTCGCCAGGCAGTAGGAGAGTAGCACGGAAGACTATTTTGGCTCTTCTCTAGTCCAAATCCGCGAATGCAGAGATAAACAAGGAGGTCGCGCGGCTTTTGAATTTGAGCCACCCTTTTTTTGCTCTCCATTCACGCGGGAATTTATTATCCTATACCATCCTCTTTAATCCTCTGCTTTGTTTGTCTGCACATGTGATCATGTGGTCATATCTACAGTACTTTGCTACCTTTTTAAATGCACGGAAACAAGTTATCTTATCAACATTTGTCAAATGAGGCCAATCTGTCACATTTGCAAGTCAATGTCTTCGACAATTCTCCGCACCACACGGCAACGAACACACAGATCAGGTTGGCAACAAGGAAACGAACGTAAGCCTCTACAGGAATTGTCCCTTCCAGGTTTCATGTCGACAAATTGCAGATCCCTGTTTAACAAAAGTCTCGATTTAGCGGAACTCGTGTTGAAAAGAGAACATAAGAAATCTGCAGTCATCTGTCTGCAAGAAACTTGGCTTAACAGCGACATTGAGTCGGAACTCAACACCCCAAAATATTTTTACGCCTATTGTTCGGACAGAAAATCCTTAACCAGCGGCAGAGGTGGTGGAGTGGCTGTCTTTGTAAACCACCAATGGTGTACAAATTGTTAGTCCCTATTCTCTCATTCAGACAACTTAATAGGCGCCATTGCTGTAGTATGCAAGCCCAGATTTTAAAGCAATTCTAAAGGCATCCTTTTTGTCAGTATTTACATTCCTCACACTACATGCCAACGTGCTTTAGGCACCTTTTTCGATTTTCTTTCCCAAAAACTTGCTGCACTGTCCTGCGAGCATGTCATAATTATAAGCGGTGATTTCAACCGTGTAAATTTTCGTCCCATTACACTGTTAGGTTTAGACGATTTAGTTTTCTTCAACACTCGTGCCGACGCCCCTCTGGATCACATATTGACCAACCATCCCAAAAATGTTGCCGACAAAAATAGAGCACCGTTGGCAGGCTCAGATCATTCTGTGTTATTGGGCCTGCCAACCATCTATTGTAGCTCTAACAAAGGCCTGTAAGTAATTCCCGAGAGGAAACTAAGGGTTCGAGACACCTCGCCGCATAATATTTATTTGCTCCAGACCGTCATATCTGGCAATATTGCTACTCTTCTCGAGTACTCAGACGTCGAATCATGCTGTAGACATCTCACTTATTTTTTAAACAACATTTTTAACGTCTGCTGTCCTCTTGACACTGTCATGGTTAGACCTGAGAGAGTATCTTCTCCCCACCTTAAATCTTTGAGACGTCAAAAGAAATTGTTCTATAAACTAGGTCTGCGAGATAGACTAAAGGATCTGAACGTCCAGATAAAGCGTGAGATTTCCAGGCTGAATGGCCAATTTTGTTAGTCAGCTTTTTACTTCTTCTACATCTTCCGCTCCGCCCACTTCCTCCGAAATATGGAAGTCTCAAACGTCTCACTGGTCAATGCAATACACTGGCACATGTTGATGCTGACCTAGACAGCTTAAACTCAAACTTCATCCATACTCCCACTGACTCCTATCTACCGACAAATGATATTTCCTTACCACCAAGTGATTTTTCTCCAGTGTCCGTGGAAACAGTCATGAAACACCTCAACAAGGTCAAAAGTACAACAGCTGCCGGACTCGATGGCGTCTCCCCATTTCTCCTTAATTTTTTTCTCTTTTCAATTAGCTCCTGTTTTGGCACATCTTATTAACTTATCTTACATGGAGTCCAAGATTTCTGACGGCTGGCGTTCGGTCAAAATCACTCCTATCCCGAAAAAAAAACACTTCAACGGGTCCAAAATCCTTTCGCCCAATTGCCTGC
>JAYGXS010002448.1:0-10353 GCA_036362985.1 Ligula intestinalis | reverse complement strand
GACTGCGCTTTGATGAAGTGCTTATGATAAATCTGATGGACAGCAGTGGTGGACCAACTGTGCCCTCTGTGAGTGTGTTTGTTTGTGCTGTCCGACCAGCTGGTGTTCAATGTTAAGCTTGGCTAATGGTGGCTAATAAGCCCGAAAGATTTATGTATCATGTTATCCCGAAATGCTGTCATACCCCCTTGACTGCGTTAATAATTTTGCCATAATCAGCCAGGCAGGCGGTCAACCTTTGGGGATCTCTGTCCACCACATGAAATTTGTTTAGTTTAGAAGCCTATTCGATCGTGTTCGCACATTTATGCGTGAACATATGCATTTTCAGCAGTGAGAGCAAAGGGCAGTTGGCGAGGCCAAATATCTGTGAAGAGAATATCGGTACATAAAGCCAGCATTAATTGAATAGAAAGTCAATTTGGGAAAGCGACCACTATGAAGACAACTACTTACCGCTTTCTGCCACGTTATTGCATTTGGTAAAATAAAGGATAAGCTTGTCCTTGTCAATCGCTGTTATGTTAGTTTCGCTACATACGTCTAAATTTCGTAATTTCCACCTATGAGACATACGACGTAATGATGAGGACGACAATGTGCCATCTGACGAATCTGACTGTAGCACAACTTCGTTGGACGATGGTATTACGGAGTGCTGTTCCTTAACGGAAGAAGTAACAGAACCCTCAACAAGCAACCTTACTGAGTACCCAGCGATGATAGAGGAGGAGACTCTAAAAAATGCTTTGTGATCTCGGCAAGAGACTGCAACACACCCATTAAACATCTGAAAAAAAATTCTCAAATTTTTTAACGTGTGGCCTCCAACCTATCCGTTGATTCACGTACGCTTCTGGGGAGGAAAACCACTCGGACAAAGGTGATGGCAATGGGCAGCGGTGAGTTTAACATTATCAAAATCCCTAAAAAATTAAACAAGCCAAAAAGTCAATATTTCATGGCTATTATAGGAAATTATTAAGTTCTACTGTTTGCTATTGATGAAGATTAGCCAGCGTAGAATGAGCCCTGAAAATGCTTTTCGCAGCAAAAGGGACGACTATCATCCTATTGGCAGGTCACCCTTTCTAGCATGCAATGTGAGGATGGTATCATGTTTCACGGTAAGATCCCCTTCAACTTCTTTACCCAGGTGTTATGCGCCGGTTACTAAAATTGTGGCTTGAGAACCCACAAGGTACGAACTATAGCATGTCACGAGATGCAAGTAGCCAAAGAAATGATAGGTTGTTAGCTATCAGTCCATTTTTACCACGGGAGTCTTCCCACCGAGCTAGGCCATCTCGCGAGTGGGACACATGGAAGAAAACTGAAATGCACCAGTTCCTATTGTATACATGAATTTTTATTCTAAAGGGCAAATTTTACAATCAACAAGCCGTATTATTGAGTCAACTCATACACTTAACATTTTTACTTGCTGTTATGTTACGTTTTCCTACAAACGTCAACATTTTCTAATTTCTTCCTGTGGCACACACGTTAATTTTGATTGATAACTCGGTAAAAGCATATTTTCACTGTGAGGGCATTCGTGGATTACAAACCAGCCAGACCTCATGCTGAAAACAAAGTTGCGGAATTTGTGGCCCGCAATCGGCTACTTCTTTAGCCACCAGCGGATGATGATGCGCCAAGGCCATACGGGCTACCAGCAGCGTCCATAAACTCCACAGTGCTCCGTTCGAGCAGCCAGGAATTCTGAAAAAAACGGCTATAGAAACTTATTTTAATTTTTTTTTTGCTTTTTGTACTAATAAACATAGTGCTAAACAAGCAATTTTCAAACAAGAAAACGTTCACGGCCTTTCGCAGAAAAGGAGGTTACCCCTGTCCGGGAGAAAATGTTTCTCGATTTTTTCAAGCTACAAGCGCAATAAAGGGATTTCCCTTCAGCCTGGAAATCTCACGCTTTATTAGGACGTTCACATACTTTATTCTATCTCGTAGACCCAGTTGGTAGAAAAATACCTTATGACGTCACAAAAATTCTTTTTTGGAGAATAGCTTCGGTCAAGTCTAATCACAACAGCGTCATGAGGACAGAAGAGAGTTAAAATGTAGTTTAAAAAAGTGAAAGATAACTAGAGTATGACTCGACATGCACGTGCTCAAGAAGGGCAGAAAATGTGTCAGATATGACGGTCTGGAGCAAAGAAATATTATGTGCGGACGCGTGTCGAACTTAAGTTCCACCGCAGGTTTTGCTTTAAGCTTTTTTTTTTAACTATAATAGATGGTTGGCAGCCCCAATAACACAGAATAATCCGAGCCTGAAAAACAAGATCTTTTTTTATCACAAAATGCTTGGAATCTCTGTTAAATATGTGATCAAGAGGAGCGTCAGCACGAGTGTTGAGAAAAACTAAGTCGTCAAAAGCTTAAGATGTAGGGGGCAAAGATGTACACGTTGGAAGTCACCACGTAAAATAATAACCAGCCCGCAAGACAACACTGCATTTTTTAAGGGAAAGAAAATAAATTAAACCGGAATCAAGCACGTTGGCATGTAGAGAAGGAATGTAAATGCTGACATAAAAAAATTTCTTTATAATATTTTAAAATCCAGGATTATATACTAGAGCAATCGCATCGAGTAAGACGCCAGAATAAGAAAATAAAGATTAACAATTTGTTTACTGTTGCTGGTTATCAAAGACAGGCACTCCACCACGTCTGCTGCCCATCTCGTTAAGCGAACAATTTCGCAGGCCGTCGGCCGCCTTCTCTCACCACCTAGAGTTGGATTCGCGCATAGTTGTCACATAATGAAACCGAACGGCCCTTTGCAATGGCAAAAAACACCTGCAGTCCTCTGCATGCTCTTATGCATTTGCGGACAAGCTAACTATGTCGGAGAAACAGGCAGATTTCTAAAGAAGTGCATTTTCGAAAACGCGGCTACAGTGCGGTGAAAAGATGCAAATTATCAAGTAGTGGCTCATTCTATGAGACTTGGTCACATACCTGAAGCTATCCTAGCAGTGCATACGAAGTTTCCAAAATCTGAATATGACAAGAATCAGACAAAGGTCTTTAGCACAGAGTGGCCACCTTCAGGCCGTCGTCATACATCCAGCCATCCTGTTTTCCGGTGATATGTTAACTACGTCGGTGGACAAGGGGCGGTCAACTGTCGTATTGGATAGGACAGACTACATTCACAAAGCTCAAACTTGATTGGACGATCGTCAGTTCTACGTCCCATGCAAATCCAACCCCATGAAAACGCTGACACGTGAAATCAACACAAAGCTGTTGGCAATCGAGAACTCAGGTGTAATTTCACCAATCGACTGACGCATGGCGAGAGGGTAAGAAACGGCTCTGGCCCGCTTCTTTGGTCTCCCGAAGGTGCACAAAGAGGGCGCACCCATCCGGCCAATCGTATCTCTCAAAGGAACTCCAACCTATAGACTGGCGAAGTGGCTGTTCCGATGGCTCAAATTCTTGACCGCTTATTCAGACACAACAGTCAGGTCGTCAACACAATTCTTGGAGAAATTTAAAGGGGTAAGCCTCCAGCCAAATGGTTGCATGGTTTCCTTTGATGTCACGTCCCTATTCCATAGGACCTGGCCGTCGAGACTATCCAACTACTCCTACGAGAGAAATACGACAAAAGGGAGAGTTGCCTTGGGCACGCCCTAAATCCTCTAGCTCCTAAATTTCTGCCTGAAGACGTACTTGACCATCAAGGGAACTATCTTCGAGCGGGGGAAGGGCAAACCTTTGGGTTCGCCCATTTCCGGACTCAAAGCAGACGTAGTCTTGCAACGGCCGGAGTCGCTTGTTTTTGACACCAAAGGCCGAAACTCTGGGTTCGGTATGTGGACGACACCTTCGTCGTAATTGAGCGAGATCAGGTGCTGACATTCAAGGAACGTCTAAACGCCGTCTTCCCAGACATTAAATTAACGATGGAGGACGAAGAAAACAACCAACTGGCCTTTCTGAATGTCCTCGTTTGCCGCAAAGACGATGGTGGCCTAAAGACTTAAGTGTTAAGGAAAGCAATCAACACTATGCAAATCCTGAACTACAAGAGCAACCAGTGTTCCAGTGATCGCATATTTGACTTCTAAATGTTTCATACATCAGTTGCGTGAAAATTATATTTTTTTTAAAAAAATGTTCAAATATGTTGCTTGCGTTTTGTGCAGTTTTACGCTTCTTACTGATCTTGAAATTAAGCATCTTAAGGTTCTCTATCTTAACAACTATTTGTCTTAATCTTATGTATAACAATGTTTTGTATCTAGCAGTCATGTTGTATGCTGGAAAGTGCAGTTTGCTGTCTTGAAGCATTTTCAACTTCGACCACCACGGCCACCATCATAGGAAATAATATCACATGCTCATTTGTTTCGCTAAATGCTGTTAAGTTAAACCATATGCTGAAGGGTTTGATCTAACATTCGAAGAAACTGCCAATTATTAAAACTAATGAATGAATACAGCGAAAAATATCAAAAAGAACATAAAATTTATTCTGCGATATTCAATAAGTCTGTATCTAATAATCACCAAATAAACAAAATATTTTGCCTGAAGGCAAATTCTTGCTGATAAAAAAGTGGCTGTTTCTGTTTTATGTTTCACAAGTTATTGTAATCTATTCGTGCAATTAAAAGCTATTTTGACGTCTCCGTAATCTTGGAATTATGGATAAAATTTTTTTTTTTACTCAAACCTAATTCTCCCTATAGTGCTTTTAAGCATTTACTATGCCTAATTATGCTCTTTATAAGTCTACAGTTTTTGTAAATGCGATCCATTTGGCATAAGAGAAATAATCAAACATTTGAAAATTTAGAATATTTTGTTGCAGAACTCGCGGATGTCTAAAATTCATTTGTGCATGTTATTTGCTTTTTGTGAAACGTAGGGAACCATCGCCGAGTTTAATAGGACCCATAAGCCCTTTTATTACAGTGATTATATTGGTCCCCATGTGTGACATGTTGTGATTGGTCTAGACTAAGCTTTCAGACACAAAGTGAAA
This sequence comes from Ligula intestinalis, assembly GCA_036362985.1. NCBI lineage: Eukaryota > Metazoa > Platyhelminthes > Cestoda > Diphyllobothriidea > Diphyllobothriidae > Ligula > Ligula intestinalis. The sequence goes on along the minus strand of JAYGXS010002448.1, from coordinate 5,324 downwards.
AATCCGTTCGCTGACATTCTGAAGGTGTCAACATTTAAACATTCATAATATTTCCAGTACGAACGATATGATCGAACGCAGCAGAATTTTACTTAGTAACTTACTATTTTGCGTATGGTCTCGTGTTAAAAAATAATTTTGTTTATTTATCAATTTGGGTAGAGCCTCTCCTTCATAAGCGAAGCTGAATTTTCTTTTGAATTAATGCCGGTCGGTACAAGTGAGCTGCTGGAATTTGTTTCACCTAAGATTGGCAAACAATCCAATGCAGAATTCACCATCCCTCACATTCTTTTACCAACTCTAAAATATTGAGGTGGCAGTTTAAACATCAATCTACTATTGCGTTAACTAAACATCTAGTAATTTGTAGAGGTTTTTAAAATAGGCGTTTACCATTCCTTTTGGATGTGAAGAACACTGCAAATCAGCCGCTCCCAACGAAATAAACTATTATTAAGCTGCTGCTGAACTCCTCCATCATCGGACTTCATCCAAATGACGTCTTTCCTGAAATGAATTCACAGAACAACGTCGTTCCCAAAGAAACTGACACGGTTGAGTTGTTAAGTACAGTCATTGTTAAACATCTTACTACATATTCTTAACTGGTTATCGTTTTGACCATGATTAGGTCATATTATCAGTACCATTAAGTTCTTCATATTATTTATTCATAAGCGTACACTCAGCCTTAACATCACCTCCTTTGGAAGCTGATGTTCATTAATGACTTTTGTGACAACCCTCAGCCTGCACTTAGCAAAAACGGCAACATAGTATTAAAGGATTTCCTCATAGCACATTCAAATGGCATCAGTTTGTTCGAGCAATAGTCCCTGACAGTGCAGAAAGCACACCGAAATATCGGATTTCGTCATAGAAATGTTGACAATGAAACATTATACTGAACTCTGCTCACATCTTTTCAGTGGTCTGCACATTATTGAAAGCAAGAAAATAGAATTGGTCCAGCAATTATTTACTAAAATATTTTTTCTTCACAATATTGCACCTATCCTACCAAAAACGTTGTTATCTCTTCTATCCACGCAGACTTCTTCGCTTTAACACATTTTAACGGCGGTACCTTTAATCCATTCAGTACCAGGAGGCTGGTCAACTGCTTTCAGCGCGCCACTCATTGGAAAATATTTTTTTTATTTCTTCCTGTGGCACACACATGAATTTTGATTGATAACTCGGTAAAAGCATATTTTCACTGTGAGGGCATTCGTGGATTACAAACCAGCCAGACCTCATGCTGAAAACAAAGTTGCGGAATTTGTGGCCCGCAATCGGCTACTTATTTAGCCAACAGCGGGCGACTATTTGCCGCCAAATATTCCGCTAAGGAAGGATCTCTTAACCATTACATTCAAAATAGACTGAAAAAATTGTGTTCTTGTGTCAACCCTCCCCTTCCCTAAAAAGAGCTCACTCAAAGATCTGCATCGTCTTGTTCTCTGTCATGGCGATCTATATCTACGCATATATTTCAGTTATATCATACCCTTAAAGTCAGAGGTGTTTGCTTAAAAAAAACGCCCTATTTCATCCACCCTTGCTACAACATAAAACTTAAGCAATACCAAGTTTGACTGCTAAAGAGGAAGTATACTTTAAATTTTTATTCGACCTACGCGGTGCTTGAGGCGTCAAAAAGTGTTTTAGACAATCAGCTCAATTTTAGCAAACAAAAAATGGATCAATTAAAAAAAAATATTTTTTTATTCTTCTTATCTTAAAATATTATTTTTTGGTTTTAATGATAATCAATGTGTTCATGAAAACTCAGCGTGGAAAATACAATTTTAACCAAATTCCAGATTTGCCTAAAGACAAAGGTTTAGGTAACACAATGTTTGGTTCCTCTCGGAAAGATCTTGCAAAATGTGCCAATTAGTTTCTCGGCAAATAAAATTTAGGTTTTAGTGATTTTTGGCATAGAAAAAGGTTGTTTGAAGGGTTTTACGGACGCAGAGTTAAAAGGCATAGTAGGATATATGTTAATAATTGATGAAAGACTTATATTTTTTTATTTTGAGGAAGGACATGTTCGATCTGTATATTTGTAGATTTTTCTTTACTTTTGTACGAAAAACCCAATCATGAAATGCAGGTTTCTTGAAAAATAATGAAATGTAGAAAAGTAGTTAAGGCTCCTCAACTTCAAATTACGTGAGGTCCAATCGACCATTATGGAGTAATATTGGTATTGCCCTTCATTTTTCAAGCGGAATATACTACCAGAGGCCTCAGCAAGCAACATCAACCAATTTCTCCGCTTGACGATAAAGTCGACACATTTCCTTCACTCCATGTACTATACGCCCACAATCAACGCCCATATAACCACTGCTTCCATATGATATCAAGTTTGGACTAGGGGTTTATGTTGTGTGCTTCTTAAACAAACTTTGCCAGCCTGTGTTAACGTTGTCTATTCGCTTCGTAAGGAGGGATAATCATTGGTAGAGACCTCGCACCTTCTTGGAACCTTTGACAATATATCGCATACAAGTCTAGGGGTGAAACTGGAAGCCCTCGGCATCTTCTAACCTGTTCTTGACTACATTTAGTTTCTGTTAGTCTGAAAACCTTAAGAAACTGGTGCTAACCATATTTACTTATATTTTAAGCGAAATGTCTAATATATACTTTGGTAAAGTTAGTGCAGATCGGCTTACACGATCAGGCTGTAGGGTCACATGGCAGATGTATTTTACTACATCCAAGTGAAGTGCAGGGTGTTTTGTCGTCGCCAAAATTCTTCGAACCCTGGCCTTTCAAGGTGCTCTTTTTGAATACATCCTACATAATTCACATTGTGTTCAGTGAAACGAACAAGTGTAAAAAAACCTGCTTTCAAAGGTATGTTAAGAACGGAATTAATGTACAGTTGTAAGCTGAGTTGACTAATCAGCAGGATAAATGTTGCATATTGTTTAAGGACCTCACTTCGAGACGGAAAGCGTTGGCACAAAAGCACAGTGTTCTCAGTCTTCCTTCAATGGATTGAGCCAAAAGTTGTGTGCTATCGGCTGAAGGGTAAGCCGACTGCGGGCTGCTGCTTCAGCAGCATTTTCTTCAGCATGAAGCCTGGCGGGGTTCAAAGTCCAAGAACGCCGTCAGAGATAAAGAGAGATTCCACCGAGAGAGCATTAAAAATTTGAGAAAGCTGTCCTGAATGAAGATAATTATTTATAGCTCTCTTAAACATTGAGCAGCTTTGCTGCGTTTTAATACTTTTGGGCAGTTTTTCTAGGTTGTTATGGCGTTCACTGAAAATGATTGCCGTTACTTAACTGTGCGTGCCATAGGAAAGAAGTAAAAATAGGTCTCGATTACTGGTGCATGGAGAGTGCTCGACCTGCCTTAGTATACACAGAGGATTAAGTGTTTGACGCTTCAAACGTTTATACAGTAAAAAATAGACTATTCTGCAATCTAAAAAAGCCACAGGGGATCCAGCTTTATATGTTCACACCATTGTTGATAGGCTTGGTTACGGTGTTCTGTAGTGAAAACCCTTCGACTGAAAAAATGCTGCACCGATTCTACTTTTTCCGTTCACCAGGTCGCAAAAGACTGAATAGCGGGCAGCAGTATTCAAGACTAGGTCACACGAACATATAATATATGCTAGTTCTTACCTTTATAGTCTTAAATGTCTTCGGAAAAATCCGTTGTTTCTGCGTGCTTTCCAGACTACCAGTGCACAATGTTCTAAAAATTGAGACTTTATGGTAGGATATGCCCAAATCCTTGATAATTACTGCATTTTTTTAGCTTTTCAGTTAACTTATCAGATCTCAGGTTTGCATCTTCGGCCGTATGGTGGAGAGATTTTGATCTGTAATGTATCTTTTTGGTTTCGACCCCGCTGTACGTGATGAATTCGTCTGTCTAACCTGCTTGACGTTTGATCTAATAACAACTTGATTGGTTCGGGACGAAAAAAAGGCATGTGCTGTTATAAGCTGTTTTCACTGAAAAGAAGAATGTTTCAAACTGTCATACACACTCATGAGCAATTTGTTTCTCCTCGTATAGCAATAATCCTCTTAACCAATCGCTCCCCCCACATATACGGTATGATTTTTTCATTATAATGAATCTTTCTTAGTTCACCATATTTTTTTGAAAGTTTTAATAAAAATTGTAAGTGACAACGTGCTGGGAGGAATAAAGCAGTCTACCTTTGTTACATAACTCCTTTAATCCTTAGGTGGTTGTCCACGTAGTCTTTCAATCACAAACGGCACGACGGTTACAATGAGGGGACTTTATGGACACGAAGAATAATTGTTTTAAAATGCTGTTAAGTTTTTTAAGAGAAACTTAAATACGAAAATGTGTACGATATGTGATCTTTCAATTTGTGTATAATTGTGCAAGACATAGGCCTCATGTTGCGCGAGTTGTGTAAAATAGCTATTTTTGATGGCTTCAACACCACTATTCAAAATAATGTTTTGGGCAGACATTGTGAAGAAACATATGAATTGTAGCTGCATGAGATGTGCCTAAAAATGGCTTAAAAATTGTACGTTTACCACAATAGTTGCATGATTAAGAACTTAATCGTACACGAAAAGGAACCTTGCACCTAACCGAAAAACGATGGGTCGACATAGTAGTCTCTCCAGGGTCTGTAACATAGCATCGCACATCGAAATATGTTTTTGCCAAAGGAGAAGCTTCAAGGTGAGTTTGCTGCGCAAAAGTTCTTTTAACACCAACAAACTTCAGCTCGCAGCATATGTCTGTATCGCGCCCTTCCCACCCCCTATCTTTTTGCAACGTTCCCTTCAATGGAGCACTTGAAGAAACATGTTTTGGCTTTTTGAACTTAAACATTGTTTTCTTCTGCAGTTTGACAGATTGCGGCTGGGTCAGGCACGCAATTTCTGTCAGGAGCTTCATTTGCCTAGAACATGGAAAAAAATTTATCAAACGTTAAGAACATGGCAGATAGGGAGATGATGTGTGCCTCTTTTCTGGAAGAGAGCTCCTACTTAAGGTAGCCTTTTGTCTAAGAGCCACTGGGCGCAGGCTGAAACGCCGCCCGACCGAGTTTGTTTAAACAGAAGCATCTGTATCGAAGAGAAAGCAATCTTTGCACCTTTCTGAACGTATATAACGGTAACAATTTTCCTTATAAGTCATCGAAGAGATTGTTGGCAGGGTGTCAAGTGCTCATTGTCTATTCTGTCTGTTTATTTTCCAATAATTTCGGCAGTGTTTAACTTGTAAATATTTCGGTCAGGCAAGCGATGTTTTAACAAAGGAGCTGCTGTATAGTACCTTTAAGCAATGAA
>JAYGXS010002447.1:0-10355 GCA_036362985.1 Ligula intestinalis | reverse complement strand
TCGTTGACTGTATTGGCTTCGATAATGAAACTACTTTTTCGCAGAATTTCTCAAACCAGATGGAGACTACGAACAATGCCGATTAAGTCATTGAATTTCGAGACGTTTTTTCGGCTGCATACAATCGATAGTTGACAACGGGATTTATAGGCCCCCGTTAAGCGATCGGGGCTGTACATCCCGAAAGTCCAGCAATCAGAAGTATAACTTACTCTGTCAGATCGAATAGTAGTCTAGGATATTGCCCTCTCCTTTTAAAAATATGGCGACAGCGATGCACATGAGTATCGGTGGGAAATGCGGGTGCTGTTCGCTGGAGAGGCAGTGTGTTTAGAAGTAGAACACGATTTGATCGCTGGGACAATATGTTATTTTGCCTGCCACTTCGAAATCCTTAACGGATTCTTCATCAGAGACATACTCAAAAAACAGTAGCAGAAACAGTTTGTGCGTGCACAGAGTTCTGCCGTAAAATCTAAACGTACAGAAAACATCGATCAATGCTTTGAGGGTACGCTGATTCGTTGCGTTAGCAATGACCACCTGGCCTTGTAGTGCTGTCATAAGATGTGGTGGTGGCCTGTTTTTGGTTCCCGAGCGGCGATTTGCTTTGGTCAAATTTAGTCTCAGCACCGAATACTGATTGCGCAAATAATTGCACTTGTTGAAAGATTCGGGGCCCGCGAACCATGACTCAAGTAATACTCAGCTCACTCGATTGTCATCTCTTGCGAAAATTTCGACCTCATCAAATTTGAATGTGTGGCAGGTTCTCGTCGACTGAGCCGCGACTTGCGAATTGGCATCATTACACCGCACTGCTGCCGCGTGCTCGGCAATTCGCGTCTTGAGAAGCCTGACAGTTTTTTCAACGTAGTTGTTTTGCCCGAAACTGCACCAGATCCTGTAGTCGACTCCAGATGTTTCTTGCCGTGGCAATGGGTCTTTCGGTTTCATGATCCTATGCCTTATGGTTGCCTGCGGCCTGTGTGCGACTCCAACTTCAAATGGTGCGAGAAGGCGGCCGACAGCCACCGAGGTGTATGTGTTCAGCAGACGAGTGGATGGCAAGACGGGGTAGGTATTGTGTGCAAATTTTCATTTTCAGCCATCTGTCAGAAGAGCGGATGCTAATCGGCACCTGAAATGCAGTCCTGAGACAGATACAGGTTCTGCTTCCCACTGGCAAGTGAGAAGAATGCCTTCTGGCGAGAACAGGTTATTTGAAGTCCACAGAATTGGAAATGGGAGTCAGGAAAATGCTACGCAAGCTGCCTGTGCTGCAGTTTCGGTAATTTTTAAGTCATCAGCAAAATGGATTTGGTCTTGCGCAATACTCCGCCCCTGGATTACCTGAAAACTACAATTGAGCCGCGTCGCTAGCAGCAGTGATTCAGAGCTTTTGCAGTCGTGCCAAATGATATTTTACAGAGCGACATCTCGTTGACTGTAGTGGCTTCGACAGTGGAAGTACTTTTACGCAGAATACATTTAAACCAGACAGGGACTACGTACTATGCCGATGAAGTCATTGCATTTCGGAATCTCTTGTTCGACTGCGTACGATCGATAGTTGACTAAAGCAGCAGGGCACAATGGGATGAAAAGGCCCCTGTTACGCGATCGGGGCTATACATCTCGAAAGTCCAGTTAGTGAAAGGATAGCATATTCCATCAGACGGAACAGTAGTATAGGATTGTACTCCTCTCCGCACTTTTGTAACTATGGCAACATCAACACACATGAGTATCGGTGGGAAATGCGGGTGCTGTTCGTTAAAGAGACAGTGTGTGGTCAGCAGTCAGTCATCTGACAGCCGAGTGGATGCTAATTGGTAACTGAAATGCATTCTTGAGACAGACAGTAGTTATTAGGAGGTTTGGCAGATTTGCTTAGTTTAAGTTGGCCCAATTGTAAGCATCTCGAGGCTTTTGGCGGGATTTGAACCCGCGCATAAGCGAAGACCTTTGCCGGAGGTCAGTGCTCTTACCGCTAAGCTACAAACGCCCCGCCTCGTGCCGTGAATTTAATCACACTTGGGTCAATATTACTTGCCCAACTTTACCGCCCATATAGAACCCACCAATACGGAACAGTAAGCTGACTGCCCAAGCAGGATTTCCTAAGCAATCATCTAGAATGCACGAGAATGACTACTAGGCTGACTTACTTATTAGGAGGTTTGGCAGATTTGCTTGTGCGTTTGTAACTTACCGGTTAGACCATTGACCTCCGGCAAAGGTATTCTCCTATGCGCGGGTTCAAAGCCCGCCAAACGCTTCGAGTTTTTACACAATAAGGTCAACTCAAACAGACAGAAGTATTGCTTCCTACTGGCAATCTCGAGGACCAATTTCAGGTGCAATTTCGCACCACCTTTACAAGAAATAATATCCAACAACTAAGTAGGCCATAAAATCCTTCACAAAAACACCATATTTTTACGGTTAAAAAACCACATCAAACATAATGCTTACTTAATCTTTAAAAGACGAAAAACGTGAACTATTTGCTAGGCTTTCAAAGAAGACCTGCAACTACTTGTAAGAAAAGCGAGACCTAAGATTTAGGCAAAACCAGTCAACCATGACTTTCAGCTAGACAGCACGATTACGGAGGAAAGGGGGCGGAGTCTCTTATCAGGAGTACTTTTATCGTATGGAATCATTGCCGCCAGAGCACAGAGTCATCGCTTAGTACATTCAGTGCAGACTAAGGGAGGTGTACTTTAGAGCTTCTCCTCGAAAACCGATCTTCCTTGCCCCACGCCACCCTCCCCCCAACTTGTTGTGAGCATAAACAAGACGAGCGAAAAAAAATCAATATTAAGACGGGAAGAAGGATATTTAGGTTGACACTCGTTGATGAATGTTCACCGAACGCTTCACCTGTGCTTTGGATCTCATTTCTCGGACCCTGACAGCAGCTACTGATGTTGACAGGTATTCTTGCCGACAAAGACAATGGAGACTGGAATGACCATTTCTGGCTTATTAGACATCATCAGCCAGTCGGATCCAGACCCGAGTGGTGTACCACACGAACCTCAAACTCACGTCCGTTTTAATCAGAGTCTACCGCTCTAACATTCGAGCCACAAATTCATGGTCTTGGCGGTTCAGATCAAGTTGATGAACCACCACTGCCCGCTGAAGAAACTAACTAGTCCCGCTATGCCTCTACCTTGGGCCTCATTTCTTGGACGTTGACAACAGCCGTAGTAGCTGATAGGATGAGCAGATATTATTACTGGCAAATAAAAGGATTTCTCAATAAGTACGCTACAAATGAGCCGTCAACTATGATCTCGATCGTAACGGTAGAAATCGGATCATCTGTCAAGGCAAGATAAAATCATAACTGTCAAAATGTCTCTGCCTATGACAGTAACAGCAGTTGAGAGACATCTTCCATCATCAAATTATGGTCCGCTAATTCTTAAAAATATAATCTGGTGTATCCAAGTGTGTGGTTCTACACATTAGCTCCAGTCGAAAATTTTGAAAGAGACGCAGGCGTTTCATTGATAGCAGCGAATTGAAAGAGTTTGAAACGCAAAAAGGATCTGGGCATATGGACAACAGCGAACCTGATGCCTCTCTGCCATGAGAAAGACTATGTACAAGCATATTTTTTCAAACAATCAGATGCAATCTTCCACGTGGCAATCATTCAACTAATCAATAAAGCTATTATAGCCTTATTAGTCATAATTATATGGGCGAACGTATGGATTTATGCCATGCTCTCATTTTGGATATGAGGCTTAGCATACTTTGTAAACAGTACACAGACGAGAGCCTTATGTAGAATAGTATTCAAAATTATTTTATAAGTCAGAACGTCCTCATGAAAAATAAATATTTACCTTATAGGCAGTGCTGGAGTTATATTAATGCCCATACACGTGTTAAGTAAATTTTAGGAACATTTTTGGAGGCTTCTACCTTCTACCAACAGGAAGAGTTTAAATATTAATAAATGTTTTAGAAACGTCCTCCCTCTCTTGTGCATACTAACTTTTAAAAGTAAGATTAACCATGAAATCCACTCCACCTACTTAATTTTTTTAGTCAGTGTAGACTAAATTAGGCAATTTGTGGCTGACACTTTACTATCCAAAGACATATCGAAAGTTTTTCCGATGTCCGGAACTTTTACAAAATTTAGTTATGTATTGTTGAGCAGTCATTTTACCCAAAGGCAATTTGTTGTGACATCGTAAACTTTATTTGAACGCATGTACAACTAATTCCGTTGTACGTAAAATCTAACCAGATGCGTCACAAAAAATTTAAGTTTCAGCTTGATGACGAAGCCCTCCTTCATTTACATTCGGTAAATATGGGTCTTTATGCCATACCTAGAAGGTGTTATTAAACTATGTGACTTACTTAAAATTTTCTGCCTGATGTCAAAGGGATACCAGATACAAGTCTTCAAATATACATCTCAGCAACCAGAATCGGTCGCGCATGGTTTTTCTTTCGTTTGTAAAGCCAGTAGCTCGACGAAGAGACAAAATAAGCTTGGTGATGTACATATCATAACAGCGTTCTGTTTTAAAATTTACCTCTCCACCTCCGCCTTCAATAACCTCATTGTCAGTCATGCAGCAGAGTGCGGAGTTGAAGCACACGGGACGCATACCAGTAAGTACACAGCACTCACACCAACGTACAAGGAAACCCACGCTTCACATCGATCTTGCAGGATGAATGTAAGGAGGCAGAATGAGGCTGCCCTCCTTACATTAACGCTAGCACCGGAGCAAATCGGATTGCAGAATATAGAAAAAAATGTGTCAGGATAGTCATACGGACTGCGCGAACATTGCCTACTTTATACGGGATGGGAAAGGAATTGACAGTGTTTTCAGCATCCTGCTTATACAGTAAACCTAAGCAGGCGATGATCTGAGAAGAAGAAGACTCGATCGCTGGGACATCACTTTATTTGCCTGACGTTTCGACATCCGTCGCGGATTCATCATCAGAGACATTAACAGTAGCAGAAACGGGTAATGCTCACACAGAAGTTTGCAATATTTATAAGATACAGTCATTACTGCAAACATAGAGCAACGATTAACGTTAAATGCCTTCTTGCGCGTGGGTAGTTTGTTGGATGGCACGTGGTACTGTTCATGTCTCTGATGATGAATCCACGACGGATGTCGAAGCGTCAGGTGAATAAAACATATTGTCCCAGCAATCGAGGGTTCTTCATCTCAATTGCTTCCTGGGACACGCATGTTTGCTTGCATAGGCGATGATCTGCCTCTTTTAATCTCGATATCCGAGACTAGTTACGCACTCGATAAACGTTCCTGTTTCAAATAGGCCCAAGGGTTTAAAAAAAACACTTTTCGGCGATTTCTGGTGTCATTCTTTACATTATTGACAGTATTTTGCTGGTACAGTTTATCAACATCCGGCATATACTGCGCATAGCCAGATCCACAGAACACATGGAAGTTATCTAACTAATAAATGGGTAAAATAAATTCCACAATAAAAGTGTGTGAAAATACTCAATTTCCCTGCGCAAAATCGTACCACTTTATAGGGGACGTGAAAGTAATTGGCGGGACCATATGACCTTCTCATAAAATTAAGCTAATTAGGAGACGATATGTTATCTTTTTAGCCGAGACTATTTAGGTACTCGAAACACATCATCGTTAGTTTTAGGGAGAATGCTAGTCTCCTTCACAAAATGCTTCACAATCTTCTGCTAGTGCAGTTAATAAAGACGTTTTCTCAAAGCAAAAGCAACTTTTCGACATTTGCTGCGCATGCACAGATCAACACAGCGCATGGTAGTTATCTAACTAATGAATGAGTAAATTAAAAACTTTAGTTATACGTGTCATAGTGCTAAGGCTTCTTCCTCATTGGTGTGTAAATAGACACTTTCGCAGACAAATTCTGCTCAGTTGGGTACCTGAAAAAATTGAACGTGTTTAAACCTCGCTTAGTCAGTCACCTGCACTTGGCTTTGGCTGTCTGGGGATTACTGTCATGCCAGAAATGGCCATTTTAGTCTCCCTTGGCTTTAGCAGTTTATAGTATGCAGGTCATTGTAATAGCTGCTCTGTGTTTGCTGGCGGGCCTTTCGAGTGAGCCTCGTGATAAAACGAGACGGATTAGGTCCTTTAACACTTAGTGAGTGCCTAACTGACATCGTTACCGCACCCGATCGTCCTCGAAAGGACAAGAAAAGTCATGGTGCAATCGTTGGGGCGTTAGACTTCCAACTTAAAGGTTGCAGGTTCGAGACTCAAATAGGGCGGACTGATGGCAAATGCATTTAACTGCATCTACCTCGTTCTCTATAGCATCTCTCATTCGCCCCTAAGCGTGCCGTCAAACCTGACCTTTTATGGGCCAGGGCAACCTTACTCACAGCCTGCTAGCCAGCTCTTCCAAATAAATGCACACTGGGCTGACCGCGTGGGATGCGTTATCCTGTCAGTGGAGAACGATCGAATCCAGGGCTTGTGGTGCACTGTCACAATGTTCAAGCACGGCAGAATGTTTATAGTGAGTAAAATTCACTGAGCCGTCAATCTTACACTTTCCTTCACAGCCGCCTTACTGCCTTTAGCTCAGTTTCTGCAGTTGTCTTTATTTAATTAACTGACCACACAACTTCTAGTGGTCTTCCTCTCTTGCAGGATAAGGCCAATTCATACGTTGCCGAGGATGGATACTAGGACTGACTCACTGTTTCCTCAAAAGACTACTTGGCAGCCAGGTTTTTTTCCTGTTTCATCTCTTTAACACTCTATGGTGCTTCCTATTGCTAATGAAATTTAAGATTCTTCACTGACCTCAGTGGTCCATGGGACGCGGAATACGCACATGCTGAAGACGAACAGAGAGTTTATAAGACCGCCTCTATTCCATGCTCTTCTTAGACACTTCTCAGTCCAGAATGCCGAAAAGAGGAAAAGGTGCCAATAGGGTCTCGATGCCAAATAGTAGCAAGGAAAAAACAATGAACAATAAGTAAATGTCCACCAAATGTATTCTCATAGGTTAAAAATGAAATAATCGTGGACATTATTAGGTGCATGACATTGAAGAAGGTGGACGGGACATGAATTTCAAGGGCCAGACTCTAGATTTTTTTGAACATATATATGAATATATTCACTCAGAAATGTACGATCACCGATCGAATAGGCGTCCGAACTAAACAAAGTTCATGTGGTGGTCAGAGGTCCCCAACGGGTGACCGCCTGCCAGGCCGATTCCGGCCAAGTCATAATAGCAGTAAGGGGGGTATGACAGCATTTGGGATAACTTTATACAGAACTGTTTCGGGCTTATTAGCCTTCATCAGCCAAGCATAACCCTGAACACCAGCTGGTCGGACAACACAAACGAACGCACTCACAGACGGTGCAGTTGGTCCACAACTGGTGTCCATAAGATGGGTCATAAATACTTCATCGAACCACAGTTCATCAGCGTCTTGCCACCTGCCATTTGCTGTCACTGCTGATCGGGTATATATTCACTCAGAAATGTGCGAACACCGATTGAATAGGCTTCCGAACTAAACAAAGTTCATTTCGTGGTCAGAGGTCCCCAATGGGTGACCGCCTGCCAGGCCGATTCCGGCCAAGTCATAATAGCAGTAAGGGGGGTATGATAGCATTTGGGGGTAACTTGATACAGAAGGCTAATAAGCCCGAAACATTTATGTATCAAGTTACCCCAAAATGCTGTCATATCCCCCTTACTGATATATATTTATATATACGGACTAGAGGCAGTGTCTTGAACACAATGTCCGAATATCCCGGGTTCAAATCTCGGGGTGCAAAACCTCGAGATTGAGTATGACTGGTTGATGACGGCTAATAAGCCAGAAATGGCCGTTCCGGTCTCCCGTTGCTTTGTCGGAGCCACTTCATCATATCAAATTGGTCACTATTTGACGGTCTTGAGGGTTTGTGTTGCGAGCTCCTTGGTACAGCGGAACTTAATTGTTCCTTGACTAGATCCGTGAAACACCTACATTAATTCATGATATTCCAGATCACAACCGACAAAGCAGGAAACCCGTGGACTAGAGGCAGTGTCTTGAAAACAATGTCCGAAGGTCCCGGGTTCAAATCTCGTGGGTGCTAACCCTCGAGATTTGAAATGACTGGGTGATGAGGGCTAATAAGCCAGAAATGGCCATTCCGGCCTCCCTTTTCTTTGCCGGATCCACTACTTCATATACATATATATATTGCTAATAAAAGCGCTTTTTCATAGAAATAAGTATAATTCTCAAATATCGTTGATATTTATGTGATATTTATGTGAGGCGTGTACAAACACCAACCTCCGACGATGCAAGCCTGTACGCTTTCGAAACGTCAGGATATTATATCCATTATTCCCGAGATCGCCTATTCTGCTCGTATATATATATAAATATACATATATATATATTGCTGATAGAAGCGAAAATGCGTGTTCCTGGACATAATTGAGAAGGCAAGGCGATCACAGGAACCAAGGATTTAATGTCCTGACGTTTCGGAATCAGACAAGCTTCCATTGTCAAAGGTGGTAAATGCACGAACAATCACAGTATTTATAGGTAAAATTCAGCTAGGCATGGGGATGCCTGTTGTCATGCGGCTGCGGGCTCGTCTTATCCGGGGGTGGTGGCGTTGGCGGGATAATTGCCATTGATCGGGTGCGCATCGTTCGTAGGTTGGGCCCGGCCGACGTCATGTCGCGTTCACACCTTCCCCTTGAGATGCAAATTGCGGTTGCCATGTTCGCGTTGACCTCTCGGTTGCTAGCGACCCGGCAGTCAAAGTCAAATGGATGTTCCGACGCTTAAATCCCCTTACGTCGGGCTCAAGTACGACAGTCCGATCAGCCACAGATTTTCTGGAGAGAATAACTGGATTAAAACTCGAGGCAGATGAGATCATGATATCATTCGACGTCACCTCGTTATTCACCTCGATCCCGCAGTCTTGCCATTGAAACCGTAAGCGACCTCCTGGACAGCCAATATATCGAGGCCGCCAAAACACCGAAACGTGGACATCTCTTGCAGTTGCTGAAGTACTGCCTCAGAACTTACTTTACCTTTGAAGGGACAATCTACGAGCAAACCAAAGGTACACCGATGGGATCACCTCTATCTGGTTTCGTCGCTGAGGCAGTCCTACAGAGGTTGGAGACGTTAGTGTTCGCTGAGCACAAGCCCAAATTTTGGGCGCGTTATGTAGACGACACTTTCGTCATTATCAAGCGGGAAGGAGTCAACAACTTTCATGCCCTCCTGAACTCCATTTTTCCAGATATTCAATTCACAATGGAGGCAGAAAACGATGGACAACTAGCATTCCTAGACGTTTTGGTTCATCGCAAGACTGACGGGAACCTCAAGACGACGGTTTACAGGAAGGCTACCAACACTCGCCAGATCCTGAGTTACCAAAGCAACCATCCATTGTGTCACAAACGCAGCTGTGTACGAAGTCTCTACAAGAGGGCTGAGACCCACTGCAGTGAAACAGCCGACAAAGTGGCCGAACTCCGCTATCTACGGCAGATGTTCACCATCAATGGATACCCCCGGAGCTTCATAGAGCGGAGTAGGCGGACTAACCCGATAAGAAAGCCGACGGTCAGCCAACCAAAAGTCTGGCGGGCGCTACCGTACATCGCAAACGTGTCTGAAGCAGCTGCTCGACTCCTGCAACCATTGGGTATCGGTATCGCCCACAGACCCGAGGCAACGATCAGGCGATTGGTAATGAAACCAAAGGCCCCCCTATCCCGAGGTGAAACTGCCAACGTCGTGTACCGGATCAACTGCAGTTCCTGCGAAATGAACTATGTAGGGGAAACGGGCAAGCGATTGCAGACACGTATGACCGAGCATGAGGGAGCGGTGCGCAGACAGGAAGAACGCTCTCTAGTGGCAGAACATTGTGCAGCCACTGGGCATAAGTTCGCTTTCAAAGACGCTGAGATCATAGGGCGTGGAAGCGACCAAACGATCAGGGAGACGCTCGAAGCCTGGCATACCACAAGTAGCTCCATTAATCGGTGTGTGACGCTACCAGTTGCCTACCAAAGTCTACGGGAAAAGCACAGGAAGCAGAACCACAGGCAGGAACGCCGACCAGACGCCCCAGCCGACAGCACAAACGAGGGCCTAGGACCACCCGACGCAAACACGAATGGGGGACAAGCTGTTTCGACCACAATCCTGCGAGATGGCCAACAGGATGGGAACGCGGGTGAACACGAGCCCACGCCGATAAAAGACGACGGTGACTTTGACTGCCGGGTCGCTAGCAACCGAGAGGTCAACGCGAACA
>JAYGXS010002446.1:0-10358 GCA_036362985.1 Ligula intestinalis | reverse complement strand
CGCCCGATTTTATATGCATAACAGAATTTTGGACCCATTCAACCATTTCTGACTCCTTTCTTATCATAGACGAGTATGACCTCTATCGTCACGATCACATTAATAAGCGTGGTGGTGGTTGTCTTCTCTATATAAGAACGTCATTTAGGCACTTTTCGTTTTATCTAAATAGCACGTCCTTCTCTGGAAATTACTGTTTCGCTTCTATTATCCTGTCGCCCCAGAAAAAGGCGATTATCAGATGCGTATATAATCCTCCTAACTCTTCATCTGAAGAAGATGCAAATTTGTGTGAAATATTCAAGTTTATTTCAGAATCCTCTTTTGAAGTTAAAATTATTGCTGGAGATTTTAATTTTCCTGAAGTCGACTGGCTTTCAAAGTATTGTACACCTAGATTTCAGCCTTGCCTTGATACCATTAATTTTTCTAACTGGCATCACCTGGTTGGTTCCTCAACAAGACAGAATAATATCCCTGATGTGATTTTCACAAATGGTATTGCCCACGTCTTCGTTGATTTTAAGCAGGACGTCTTCCAAAGTGATCACACATTAATTCACTGTTCCCTTCCACTTCCTTCTACGGAAGAGGCTAGTGCTAGTCGTACCAATCATAATAATAATAATCAGTATAATAATTTGTATATTTAAGGCCCAAAGGGCCCTGTCGTTACAAACTTAGTGCTATCGTGAAAATAAAAATAATGATGCTAAGCAGTGATCTCTTATAAAATAATTGTCATCGGCAGTAAAAAAAAACTCCTAGATCGGTGGATGAGTTCAGCAGGCCACCGAGTTCAAAAAAAGTTTAGGAGAAAAAACCGCCTTAATACGTAACAGGGTTTGATGTGGTTAGTTTGGGACCTGATGTTGAGGGTTCGGGACGTTTGTGGTCTTGGGAAAAAATAATATATCGTTGAGTTAAGAAGGGGTTATCCGGGACAACAGGAGAAGGCAGTAGCAGTCAAGGCAACATCATCGAGTGGCGACCCACCAGATTCCAGATCCAATCTCGAAGACCACAGCGAAGGTTGCAAAAACGGAGGTCATGCGTATGACCTCGCGGATATTAGCTCAATCAACAATTTTCTTGACTCATTAGATTGGCAGAGCCTCAACTCCATTACCGAAGCTGCATATCTTTCTGAACTCATGTCAGTCTTTTCTAAAAAAATGCTGGAATTTGTGCTCACTAAAATTGCGAAACCCTACACAGCAGAGTCGACCGTCCCTCATTTTCGTTGGCCCAGACTAAAGAAATTGAGGAGGCACCTGAAAGATCGATCTACTAGTTCGCTGTCTGTGCATCTAAGGAACGCAGAGATCTTCGAATTAGCGGCAAAGATTCGTCTTGCGCGTGACCAGCACAGGGAATCTGGCAACCTGAGTGAGGTAAACTCTACAAAATCGGTTGCACTACTGTTTCGTCGTAGGTCCTCCGCAAAATGAGGAATTGAAATACCCCTATTGCTTAATGAAAATAAAACATTTGTCCTAGATGAGTCTGATAAGGCTGTATTATTCAATTCTTTCTTTGCGAAGCATTTTACGACAGAATCCGAACCGCTCCTGTCGTTTCAACCATACTCAGACAATACTCTCGGGAACATTGATTTCTCCATAAACTTAATTCGTAAGCATATAATTCGTCTAAAAAACTCGCACTCTTCGGGTACTGTTGGTATCCCCAATTAAGTTATCAAAATTGTCGACCTTTCCCAAATTACTACGACATATATTTTCGGTCTATCTCTCAAATAATTTAGTTCCTGACTCTTGGAAGACATCCATTATTCTTCCAGTTTTTAAATCAGGATCTCGTTTGGTTATAAATAACTACCGCGGTGTTCATAAATCCCGGCCCTTCTGGAGAAGATAATTTTAAATAAAATTCTCGATTTTTGCCTAAAAAATAAACTTTATAGCGACTCGCAGCATGGTTTTCTACACGAAAGATCAAGCGAAACGTGTCACTTAGCTTTTCTTAACCACGTCACTTCCCTCCATAACGAGCGGCAATCCGTGGTTTTTATCTACTTTGACCTGAGCAAAGCCTTCGACAAGGTACCGCACAGACGGCTTCTGGATAAATTGGAAGCCATTGGCATCCATTCCCCTCTCCTCACCTTCATCGGTTCCTACTTGTCTAACCGAAGCCAGATGGTCCTAGTAGGTTATAGTAACTACACTTCTCAGCTGATCACGAGTGGCCTTTTTCTACACATAAACGAGATTTCGACTGTTCTAAAACATTCACACAATCTCATTTATGCAGACGACATCAAATGCCTTATCTCATTTTCTAAGGACACTGCCAAAATATGCGTTGATAAAATAAACGCGGACCTGTTTACACTCTCACGTTGGGGTGCTACCTGGCAAATGGAATTCTCTCCATCCAAGTGTCGTTTCATGTGTTTCGGTCCCGCCAAGCTTCCCCGTCCCCTTGTCTTTCAAAATACTCCACTTTTAGAACGATCCACTATAAAAGAATTCGGTCTAAGCTACACAAATAAACTAGCATTGTCACCTCATGCTGATCGAATATCTGTGAAGGCTGCACAGATATGTGGTTTTATATCACACAGTTTCTTCCTGCTGGAAATAAAGTGAAAAAACTTTCGCATGTATTTTCTACCCATCCTAGGATACTGCTGTCCCCTCTTTGGTCTAATGATTGCTTCTGACCGCGGTTAGATTGAAAATGTAAAGAGGGTATTTACTCGCAAAATATTCGCTCTTCCTTGATCCATTATTTCTTATACGGAGAGGTGTCAGTTAGCGAACATGACATTTCTTTGGGTCAGAACACTCGAAGCGGGCCTCTGTTTTCTCTTTCGCGTTAACTCTTCCCTTAACTATCTACGAATCAACGCTCTCATTCCCGCAGATAGACCTTATGCCACTCGTAATTCCTGCAGGATTATTGCACCCCCCCCCTTAGCTCCACTTCGTAACATTCTCACTTCTTTGCTTCAAAATATGCCTTCATCTGGAATAATATTCCACTCGAAATTAGGCTGTCGTCTAAATTAGCAGTTTTTAAAGTCAAATTATGTAAACACTTAACTTCGGAAGATATAAAATCCTTGTTTTCCGTCTTCTTCCCAAACACAAAATTTTTGGACTTTGAAAAGAGTCCCCTGGTATCTGAGGTGGTTATGTGAAGATAACATTTTTTCCATATGTGTCTATATCTTCCGCTTTTGAGTGATATTTGTAACAGTGTTTAGTCCACTTCTCTGTCATGTCCTGATTGCCGTTTCCTCCGTTCTCCGTTTTACAACCCTGACGATAATTTTCATGGTCGTTAGTCATGCTCGTGGCGGTTCTGCTATTTTCGCCAGCTCGTCGCTGGACTCCGCAGTCTACAATGTAACGCTCCGGCGTTTCGTTGATGATCAGATGACCTCTGCCGTTCACTCTCTTTTCGACCTTGTTGTCCGCGATGGCCTCCTACGGTCTGACCTCCCTAATGTTTGATCATAAAGCTAGTCGGGCGGTGGTACAATGGTGAACGACAGCCTCTGCTGTTATGTGATTCCTCCAATTACAAGAAGCGTTTCCTACCCTCATTCGTTCTCATCAACAGTCCTGTGTCATTTGCACTACAATCAATCCTCTCAACCAACCCCCTTAATTTCGTTGAAGCTGTTTTTTTCTCCTATGTTTTTGTTAAGCGGGTTCGCTGAATCTGCCCCAGCTTTAATGGTACGAGTTTTTTTCACTGCTTCCTCCTTAGTTCACCATGCGTTTCAGAGAGTGCTGACTACTATTTTAAAGCGATGATATGTTGGTGAAAATGAATTAATCTACGAACACTACTAAACGCTCCCGCTGCCTATGTGGTTGTTTAACGGAGAGCAGCATTTATTAACTTTGTATTTTCTCGACAGTTTGCAATGACGAGGCCCTCCGGGCCTAAAATATAAAATTTATTGATTAATTTATTTACTTCTCTCAAATTAGAGTAGAGGCATTAAAAATGGACTGGGGTCTTCCTTTCTCCGGGGATGTCACTGAAGACTGGAATACATTTAATGAGTGGTTGTTACATGTATTGCGCAGTCCTTGTCCACTTTCAGTGCCCAAAGTATCTAGCTAACCTCACTGGCTGAAAAGATATCTCAAAAGAGAGAACAACAAGAAGGAAAGCTTTTGAAGAAGTTTTGCAACAAGAGTCGCAACGAAGATTTTGCACAGTACAAAATCCAGCGGAACAAGGTGAAACAAATGGTTTTTAAAGGACGACGGAAGTTTGAGAGCGATTTAATTTTTGGAGCTGTCAAAAAACCAAAGATGCTATACAGTTATTCAAGGAAAAGCACATGCAACAGGAACCCGATTCCTGTTATGCAAAATGATGATGGTCTCGAAATCTGCGACTGTTTAAACAAAGCAGAATATTTTGCTGAGTTCTTTCAGTCTGTTTTCACCATAGAACCTCCCTTCGTCGCAACTGTTCACGAGGTCGCGGGAGCATTAAATATTGAGGATATTTTGTTTGGAGAAGAGACGATATTCCAAGAACTAAAAGGCTTGAAGGAATGTAAATCTCCGGGTCCAGGTGAGATTCCTGCGAAATCGCTCAAGGAACTTACTAGAAAGCCAGCTAAACCGCTTTCCATGATGTGCCAGAAATCGTTTGATACTAGATTACCTCCTGCAGACTGGAAAACTGCGCATATTACACCGCTTTACAAAAGCGGTAGTCGTGCATCTGCGAACAACTACAGACCCGTGAGTCTGACCTCCATATGCTGCAAAATAATGGAGAAGATTATTAAGAAGCAATTGATCATATATTGTGAAACTCACAATATTTTGTCAAATGCGCAATATGTAACAACCTTGCCCTACACGATTTTAAGCTGGACAAGGGCAATTGATGCAAAAGGAACCGTACATGCAGCCTATTTGATTTCCGTAAGGCCTTCGACAGTGTTCCACACCAACGTCTTTTGCATAAGTTGAGACTGATGGGTATCGGAGGCATACTTCGGCAAAACAAGCTTATGTAGCCCCACTCTTTTACCCCTAGTTCCAGCATTTTGTCCCGCAAAGACGGTGGTTATAGAGTTTTGAGGGTTGGGGGAATAGGATAGACAGAGAAAGAAAGATTAAAAAGTAAGTGTAAAGTGAAAAAATGTAGTCGAAGTTGCTTACCGTGGCCGCTGGGAGCAGGTTTTTCCGCAGGTAAATTGAAGGGAGCTTAAACTTATTTACCTATATTTCTCTAATAAAACTGAACTGAACTGACCTAAACTGAAGTATGCGCGGCGCATAGTAGTCAACACTATCTGAAAACGCATGGTGAACTAAGGAGGATGCAGTGAAAAAAACTCCTACCATTAAAACATGGGCAGAGATCAGGACCCCCACTTAAAAAAACAAAACAAAGGAGTAAAAACTGCTTCTGCAAAATTAAGGAGGTTTATTTATAAAGTTGATTGTAGTGTAATGACACAGGGCTGTTGACGAGAACGTATGAGGGTTGGAAATGCTTCTTGTCAATTGGAGAAATCAAACAGCAGCAGAGGCTGTCGTTCACCATTGTAAAACTGCACGACTGGCTTCATGATCAACCATCAAGGAGGTGAGACCAGAGGGGGCCATCGCGGACAGCAGAGTCGAGAAAAGAGGGAATGGCAGAGGTCAGGTGATCATCACCGAAACGCCGGAGATGCAAACATCCGGACTGCGGAGTCCAGTGACGAGCTGGCGAACACAGCAGAACCACCGTGAGCACGATTAGAGACCATGAAGCCCATCGTCAAGGTTGTAAAACGGGGGATGAAGAAAACGGCAATGATGACTGGATAGAGAAGTGGACGAAAAACTGTTACAAGTATCAATAAAAAGAGGAAGAAATAGACATCTATGGAAAAAATGTAATGTAAATATAACAACCTCAATAACCAGGAGGGACTTTTTCAAAGTACGAAAGTTGTGTGTTTGGGAAGGAGACGGAAAACAAGGAGTTGATATCTTCCGAAGTTACGTGTTAAGTAATTTGACTTTGAGAACTGCTAAGTTAGACGACAGCCTAATTTCGAGTGGAATATTATTCCAGATGAAGGCATATTTGGAAGCAAAGAAGTGAGAATGTTTCGAAGTGGAGCTAAGGGGGGGGGGGGTGCAATAATCCTGGAGGAATTACGAATGGCATAAAGTCTATCTGCAGGAATAAGAGCGTCGATTCGTAGGAGGTTAAGAGTAGAGTTAACGCGAAAAAGGAAGTAGAGGCCGGCTTCGAGTGTTTTGACCCAAGGAAATGTCATATTCGCTAACTGACATCTCTCCGTATAAAAAGTAGTGGATCAAGGAAGAGCGAATATTTTGAGAGTAAATACCCTCTTTATATTTTCAATCTAACCACGATCAGAAGCATTCATTAGACCAAAGAGGGGACAGCAGTATTCTAGGATGGGTAGAAAATACATGCAAAAGAGTTTTTACTTTATTTCCAGCAGGAAGAAATTGTGTGATATAGAAACACATATTTGTGCAGCCTCCGCAGATATTCGATCCGCATGAGGTGACAATGCTTAGTTATTTGTGTAGCTTAGACCTAAGTCTTTTATAGTGGATCGTTCTAAAAGTGGAGTATTTTGAAAGACAAGTGGACGAAGAAGCTTGGCGGGATCGAAACTCCTGGAACTACACTTGGATGGAGAGAATTCCATCTGCCAGGTAGCACTCTAACGTGAGAGTGTAAGCATATCTATGTTTGTTTTAGCAACGCATATATTGGCAGTTTCCTTAGAAAATGAGTATAGGCATTTGAGGTCGTCTGCATAAATGAGATTGTGTGAATGTTTTAGATTAGTCAAAATTTCGTTTATGTATAGAATGAAGAGTAAAGGACACAAGACAGTGCCTTGAAAAACGCCACTCGTGATCAGCTGAGCAGTGGAGTAACTATTACCTACTAAGACCTACAGAAATACAGAAAATACAGAAATACAGAATGATCGCGGCATCTGGATGACAGACAACCTGAAAACTACTACAAAATGTTTTAAGGCTGCTTAAATTTATATTTCAATGTTGTACACCATCAAGCGGGCATTCACGGCTTTTGACGAATACTGTTTCTCGAAAATCTTCAGTACCTTCATAAGGCCAGATCTTGAATACGCGATTCAAGACTGAAAACCTTGGATGCAGCAGGATTATAATGTAATTGAAAGAGTGCAGTGGCGAGCCATTAACTTAGTAAGAGGCCAAGGTTCACTACCGTATGAGATCCACTTAAATAATCTTAATCTCTATCCTCTGAGTTATAGGCAGTTACGCGGAGATTTGATACAAACCTTCCGCATTGTGCGTGGCTTGGACTGCGCTCTTACGTGTGACGATTTCTTCCAACTCACCACCACAATATTAACAACTAATCTCCGGGGACATCCCTTCAAACTGTATGTGCCCAAAGCACGATTCAACGTGAGGAAGTATTTTTTCTCTTGGACCCGTGGAATAACTGTAAACTGGCATAATAAATATATTATTATTATTATAACCTTCCCGAGGCGATTATTATGTCCCAATCTGTGGAGACATTCAAACACCTACTTGATATGCACAAAAATAAATAAATTAATTTTATATTTTAGGACCGGAAGGCCTCATCATTGCAAACTTAGTGCTGTGGAAAAATAAATACAAAGTTAATAAATGCTGCTGTCTGTGAAACAACCAGATAGGCAGCGGGAGCGTTTAGAAGTATTGGTAGATTAATTCATATTCACCAACATATCGCCGTTTTAAAATAGAAGTCAACACTCTCTGAAACGCATGGTGAACTAAGGCGGAAGCAGTGAAAAAACTCCTACCATTAAAATATGGGCAGAGATCAGCGGACCCCCACTTAAAAAACACAAAACATGGGAGTAAAAACTGCTTCTGCAAAATTAAGGGGCTTAGTTGAGAGGATTGATTGTAGTGCAAATGACACAGGACTGTTGATGAGAACGAATGAGCGCTGGAAACGCTTCTTGTAATTGGGGAAATCATAAAACAGCAGAGGCTGTCGTTCACCATTGTAACACCGCCAGACTGGCTTCATGATCAACCATCAGGGAAGTGAGACCGGAGGAGGAAATCGCGCACAACAGAGTAGACAAGAGAGTGAACGAAAGATGTCACCTGATCATCAAAGAAACGCCGGAGAGCGACCTTGTATACTGCGGAATCTAGCGACGACATGGCGAAAATAGCAGAACCGCCATGAGCATAACTAAAGACCACGAAGCATATCGTCAGGGTTGTAAACGGAGAACGGAGAAAACGGCAAAGACGACTGGACAGAGAAGTGGACGAAACATCGTTGCAAATTTTACTCAAAAAAGGAAGAAATAGACATATATGGAAAAAAATGTTATGTAAACATAACGACCTCAAATAACAGAGGACTCTTTTCAAAGTCCAAAAGTTGTGTGTATTGGAAGGCGATGGATATCAAGGACTTTATATCTTCGGAAGTTAAGTGTTTACATAATTTTACTTTAAAGACTGCTAAGTTAGACGACAGCCTAATTTAGAGTGGAATATTATTCCAGAGGAAGGCATATTTGGAAGCAAAGAAGTGAGAATGGTTCGAAATGGAGTTAAGGGGGGGGGGTGCAAATATCCGATATTAACTTGAATATTTCACACAAATTTGCATCTTCTTCAGATGAAGAGTTAGGAGGATTATAAACACATCTGATAATCGCCTTTTTCTGGGGCGACAGGATAATAGAAGCGAAACAGTAATTTCCAGAGAAGGACGTGCTATTTAGATAAAACGGAAAGTGCCTAAATGACGTTCATATATAGAGAGGACAACCACCACCACGCTTATAATAATAATAATAATAAGTTGTATATTTCAGGCCCAGTGGGCCTCATCAATAAACCAAAAATTCGATAACACGAAGTACTAGAAATAATCGGTTTCACAAAGTATCCGTAGTCTATAGCTATAAGACGAGTATAACTGTTTAGAAGCGAATTTGTTAGATTCGACAAAAATGAATATAGCACTGTTATGCGGAAGGTGAAATTCAAGGGCACACACATATGAGCCACATCGTTATCTAGAATTCTGACATATGTATTCTGGTACCCACTGCCTCTGTTAGTAAGGGGGAAGGGCTTGGAAGCAAACTCAGTCGAAGCTGAGTGTGGGGCAGAACAAAAGGTATTAACGAAACATTACTGGTAAAGACGGGTTCCCGGCAATACACTCGGGTTCCCAAACCGATGCGGCATAATGGAACATAGGGAACCCACCAGTTTATGATCGTGATGGGCACCGCTGTATGATATCCAAAAGTCCGTCAAATCTACAAGACCATCATTGTGGATGTCTGAGATGTGACCAAATATAAGGCCCTGATGATGGTTGATGACCAGCGAAACGAGAGCCATCAAGACTGCGTCCTGATTCCGGGGTACATGAGTCAGAGGAAGGTAGTTTCAAGAAGGGATCCTAAATTCCTGATGGTCCTTTCTCCGAATTGTGGAGAAAGCTGCCCGGAAAAGATGAGGAAAACAAAAGGTTAATAGATTCAGTGTTAAGATAAATGTGCAGTCTTCGCTTGAATGCACATAGACTAGTCAACGTCCGAATATCAATCGGCAAATTATTCCAAAGATAGCTATACCTAAAAGCAAAAAATAGAGATCGCTTAGAAGTGGAAGAAGCAGGAGGAGGTATAATCAACGTTGAATTTCTTAGGTTGTAAGGGCGAGTAACGGGAGTAAGGGCAGAAATCTTGGGGAGATTTGAACTATTATTAAGGCGAAACAGGAGACAAAACCCTGCTTCCAGTCTCCTGACCCAAAGAAATTTCAGTTTTGTTATCTCACATCTATCTGAGTATGATGTATCTGAAAATGCCGGATAGAGGACCTTTTTAGTGAATCTTCTTTGGACACTTTCAATTTTTGAACGGCTAGATTCATTCATTAGACCGAAGAATGGACAACAGTATTCGAGAATAGGAAGCACATACATACGATAAAGTCTTAGCTTCATTTCGGGAAGGTAGAAATTATAAGAGATGAAGCCGCATATCTGAGCAGCTTTTGCTGTAATTCTATCAGCGTGAGGTGAAAGATCTAATTTATTGGTGTAACTTAAACCTAAGTCCTTAATGTTAGAACATTCAGTCATGGGGCAACCTTGAAAAATGATAGGCTGTGGCAGCCTTTCAGGTCCAAAACACATGAACTGGCACTTAGAAGGCGAGAACTCCATCTGCCAAGTGATGTGATCGTGACGATATAGGTCATACTCGTCTATGATAAGAAAGGAGTCAGGAATGGTTGAATGGGTCCAAAATTCTGTTATGCATATAAAATCGGGCG